>JAAAKG020148776.1:0-10185 GCA_010014905.2 Druon quercuslanigerum | reverse complement strand
GCTCAAAGTTGCGAGCGAAGCGAGCCGCGCGCGAAGCGCGCGATGAGAATGTGCCCGCGAAGCGGGCAGATTTTTTTCAATGCAATTTTCAATTTTCAATTGCAATTGCAATCGAGAAAAGCGCTCCTCAACTTTGTTGATCAAACGAAAAGTCTCAAACCATTCCACCTGTCCAAACAGACAATTTCAATTAAATTATGTAAGCAAATATTTCAAAAATAGTGATTCCAATTTTTCATTAAAAAATGTCTTTTGAATTATCAATAAATTTTGAAATAACGAAGCCCTTTTAATGTGTTTGAAGTTCTAAACGTTCAAATGAACGAAATTATTTACTGAGGAGTTGGAACAATATTTATGGGTAAAATACAAGTTCCGAAAAATATTTGGTTCATTTGAACGTTTAGAACACTAGGTACATGCCTTTTAGAAGTTTTCAGGATTCATCTTAAAGTTAAATTTTCATAAAATAATTTTTAAATAAATATTTGTTAAGACAATTAATTTTCTATAATATAATTGACAAACAACCAAATGATTGTCAAAGATTTATTTTCGAAATTGTATTGTTTAAATTTTGACGAATTTTCTCTTGACAAAGTTGAAACTCTGGGAAAATATAGGCAAGAATTAGAAAAATGCTTTTATTTTATTTCCTTTTCGATGCTGCTTATGAAACTTTTCTAAGGATTCACAAGGTTTCTCTACTATGTCTACGAGGCCAAAAAAATTTCCTTGAAGTAGAAGCCAAACCGGTTAATATAGAAACAGGCCCCATAAAATTAAAATGGGAAAAATTTTGTTTTCCAAAAACTGCGATTCACGATTCTGGGTTTGAACTTAGCTTGCGCCACAAGAATGCCCCAAAAATGCCCCAAAAGCTTAATTTGCCCATTTTACGCAAAAGTGACTCCTATGAGGTCTTTCTTTCTATCATTTACCAATCGCCACGTAAAACATGAAAAGCTTATTTTGTCGGTAAGATTTAATTTTTTCATTCTCATTCATGAAAGTGTAATGTAATCTTCCAAATTTTCGATCTCAGTTTTTTAACGGATCTTTACGTTTCGGCACTCACAGAGTGCGAAATTCGTAACTTTTGGTCGGTGTCTGTCTGTCTGGATGTCTATCTGTCTGTATGATAAGGAAAATATGAAAATAAATTGTTCTTAAACGAAGAATTTGCTTTTCAACTCCTTTCTTACTGCCTAAGCAATAATTGAGGTTCAGTGATTTTCTCTGGTCACAGCTCCTACTCTGATCGCCTCATTAATAAAAGCCCTCCAATTAAAATCTCTTTTCAAGAAAATCAATAGAGGCCCCTTCAAAGTAAACTTTAATGACTACTGAACTTACGAATTGAAATTGTTAATGTATGATACCAAAATTAATTTAAATACATATTGCAATCACTCACTGAAAAATTACATACAAAAAGTCCTTTCAAGGAGATCTGATTCTGCTTCTGCATTTTAAAATGAATATTTTCATCAAAAGTTCTGGAATATAATTAAATTTCAGAAAACAATACACGCGCTTGTGCTCGTTTCTGGTACTTAAGAAATTCTAATTTGATTATTTCCAGTCCTCCCTTTTGTTTATTAAACGTCGTTTGGAGAGCTGTATAGTGCTCAAGAGATAGTGAACAGCGAATAAAGAGAATATTCTGAGATATACTGAGCAGTAAACTTTTCAACCATCATAATATAAAATAGCCCAGAATTTATTTCTGGAAAATTAGTGAATTCATCAATTAATTTCAGTAAAAAAAAGCTTCATTTGTTTTATAAACTGCATATTTTTCTGTAAATGAATTCCTTAGCTTCATTATTCTGCTTTCGTGTCTAATTTAATTTTAATAAGATCTTATCATATAAAAAAGATTCAGAAACGAGAATTTTATTAATTAAATTCTAGCTCTGTTCATACTTCGTACTCTGTTCTAAATATATATAATTTTTTTGTTTCTTATTAAACTGGCTTAAGGTAAATGTCCCAGTAATTCCATTGCTAATTTTCTTGCTTTTTATCTCATTTTAATTAATTAAAATTCCATTTGACACTATAAAATGCTAAAGATAAGTGGGTTTCAACATTGAATGTTACTGTTAACATATTTTTTAACAATATATTAAAATTACACCAGAAACTTGTAAGACCGGTCTCGGCGTGCGCACTTTCACACTTTGGATATCAGTGCCTCCGTGGGCCGATTCCTTTTCAGCGCCATACGTATTTTCGGTACTGCATCAAATCTTTTTTTGCTTCGGTGCGGGCGCCCGCAATATGTAGGTACGCCGCCGCCTTGTATACCTGCTTTGTACCTGCGTCGACTGTTTGTAAGTTCGTACAGAGTCCCGAGCTGTACGATCTTACAAGTTTCTGGTGTATAACCAAGTTTCACGATTATTGAGACCGTAACGAATAATGGAAAAATTTAACTTATCTGTAGATTTAATTATCAAAATGCTTTATTAAGATACGAAACAACTTCATGTAATGAAAAGTAAATTGTAGATCAACAATACAATATTTTAGCAATAAAAAACAAGCTTATGGTAAAACATGTCATTTCTGATCCCCTATAAAATTTTACAGCCCAAGTTGTAGAAATCTTTATATTTTTTAGATTGAATTTACAATAGAAGAATAACTCGTTTCTATGGACTTCATAGATTTGAAATCAATTTAGAGTCTTGTCAATTATTATGGGTACAAATCTTTCTGAACTCTTGAAAATTTCTATACGTTATAAAATAATTATACCTAAAAATAAGGTAAAATGTAGCAATAACAAATTAATGGTCTTGCTCGACTTCAATTTACAAATTATTTAAAGTTGCTTTTAAAATGCATTTTAAATTTTTAACATAAAACTTTTCCTAATGACTAAAAAACTTTTAATTTAATTTATAGAGCTTCTAAAATTTATTTTAAATATGATTTTCTCGCAGACACAAAATAAAAATCCATACAAAATGGAACAATTTAAATTACTTGGATTAATTATTTAGAAGGCTGTATCTAGTCATTCCGCACAATGGAGGGAGTTCAATCCACGCGTCTTGAATTCGTGAACAATTGCGTCAAATACAATACTCTTATGTTCCCAATTTTCAAAAAATCTTCTTAAAAACAGAGTAAATAATTTTGTTAAGAAATTTAGAAATGGCATTGCAATAGGTTATGGTGGGTTCTGAAAGGTTCTTAAAATGGGCCATCGAGGCGCCTGGAAGAGTCGAACGAATATATCATATACATTACTGTTGCATTCTCAGCATTAAAACATTTGTCCTAACATTAACAAGATAAACAATACATTTTTTTCAATTTATGAACCGGATTGCTAGATTATAAGAGGTCATAGAGTTTTCCCCAATAAGTCATTCTATGAGCCTCGAAGACGCAAACAAACATTTCTGATACAGCATTGTAGAATTCAACTCACACAGATTAAATTTTTTTTTTAATCTCTCAATTGAACAAAACTTCTAAATGGCCGATCTATCTACAAATCTTATTAGATCTGGATATCAGTCGGAGTTTCCACATTGTCCGAATTTTACGATCACAGCTCTGTTAATTTTTTATGGTGCACAGAAAAAAGTTACACAAACAAACAACACACAGGCATGCGAACATTTTTTGAAAATTGTATTTTCAAGCTGCTGGGGTCGAATTATATCGAAATATGTCTAGATATACAATCCCCTTGTTCAGCTCTACCCAGTACAAAAAATATCAACGGTTTTATATATATCTCAGTCGATTTTATATAAAAAAAAAAACAAATTTTTGATAGCCAAATCAACGTCACAAAGTCGTTAGCCTTTTTAAAATTTTGACTTTTATTTGATATAGAGGGCTTGCAGATTTTTTTAAATTGTAGTAACGAACTCATTATCTTTTTGTATTTCCAAGTTCTGGGAACTTTTATTCAACTGATAATTATTAATGAATATATTAGGTATATTTAGATAACCTTACATTTCTCATAAACCTGACGTTTGCAGTCTTTTTGTGTTCAGCGGTGAAAAACGACAACTTCTTCCATTCACAAACTTAGGTTCCCCGACAACAATAGTTTCGCGATAATAATCGAAAATGCCACCATTTACTTTTTGATAATTGGATGGATTAAGTACTTTCCTTTACTTTGAATAGTCATTCACTTTAACGGCTGATTGTTAAAATTGATCCTTTACATATGTAAAAGTTGCTAAATGATATACACAATAATTACAATGTATGCAGTAAATACTTATTACTTACTTATTACCATGAAATATTTTACAAGTCTTCATAGATTTAATTTTGGGAAGGTAATCTCGAAAAAGTTGTAATAACTTGACGATATTGATTTTTGAAGCAGAAGAAGCATATACTCCAACTTTGATTGTTTATAATTACGAACATAATTACATTTGATATGATTTCAAAGGAAAGAAGTTTGGTACATTTAGTTCTTCAATTTGAAAACAAAAAACAAAACAAAATCGAAGAGAGTACCTGAATATAAGATATTCTCGTAATATAAAATAGCGGGGTTTCAGCTATTGAAGAAAAAGTAATTTTGTCGTAAAGTCAATTTTTCATTGTGCTTCTAAAGATTATAAGAGAACATTTTATGAAACCAGTGGTGGTCGAGTTCTTGGAAGGGAAGTCTTTAAACCCTATTTGTTATGCAGAGTATATTCCAAGCGGAATCCAGAATCCGACTTTTCAAAATATAACAATGAAACAGAGTTATTTGAGTTTATTTTGAATATCTGCATTTCCCGCGTTATAGATGGCGTGTATAGTCCCGTAACCACAGTTATCACGCTTATTTTATCTCCAATTATGCTAAATAATTTCAAAATTTACTTTTTACAATTAAACTTTTTAACTTTTGGAACCAGCCATTTTCATTTGCAACTAAAGGACTTAGGTACAACTAACCGTATCTCATATTTGGATACTCTCCTCTAAATAAATTAAACCATATTATACAATTTTTTTTATGTTCAATTCGAGGTATGATAATGATCTTTCTACTTTTAATTCTAAGTAAAAATATGGTTTTTATTGTTACACAAATTTGTATAATATTTACATAAATTATGTTTTATGAGCTAACTTCTCAGATCGAGAAAATCGATCTCCATGAAATTCGTTTGAAATTCAAAAATTCAAAAATAAAACTTCTGTGTTTGGTGTACGAACACATTTGAACTCTTTCACTTTTTTATACAATTGACTGAGAGTAAGAAGTGTTTCATTCTGACCGTTAAAAAGTGAAATCGTAAACGTTGAAAAAGTATCCAGTGTTGTTTGCCTTTCGAATCCCTTGTATTTCTCAACGTATCGCTTTTCAGCGCTTTGAGCTGGGATTCACACTGTTTTTTTGGACAAAGAACGGCTGCGAGGATGGAAACAAAATATATTCCTGCATTTTTCACCCTGACTCGCTCACTTCAAATTATTCAGACCAAAGAAATTAAGTTTCAACGAAAATAATGAAAAAAATTCTTTTTAGATGAAATATCATCTACTACAATTGTTTTTTTTTAGAATTCATTTTTTGTTTAGAAATTCATCTACTTGATTAAAAAATAAACTTTTTTGTTAAAAATGCATTTTTTGTTGAATTCTACTTTTTCTATTCAAAATGAAAATATTTTTAGTTGAAATATCATATATAGTAAACATAATTTTAAATGCGATTTTCAATTGCTGCCAAAAGCAGATTTGCAAAGCATGAAATTATAACCCGAAAATTCTTAGACGATTTAGAAACACAATATTTCTTTTTGGATTTTTGATTTAAATTGAAGATCTTTTTTTTATCACAATCTACTGCCGAGCCATCTTCGATGCGTAGTCTGTATAATTTAAAGATTTTTAACCTACATATTTAGTTCCTCTAAACTGAATAACTTTTTCTGATAAAAAGTTTTTAGCCTTAAATGAAGAACACTTCAGTTCACGAGTGGACTTCAGCTTCAAATTTGAATGGTGATTTCAATGAGATTTCAATGGTGCTGCGACCCTTTAACTATTATTTTGCTAACGATTTAGTTGGCGAATAAACTGTCCTCTTTCATTTTTGATATTTCATTTTTTATTTTTCCTGTAGGATGTTTATGTTTACATGATTCTGGAACTTCTTATATTTCTCTGATCCTATTGTATTCCTACTCGAATAGTGACGCCATATTTTAAACTCATATTCCATGTATATGTCTGTTCTCAGTCACACGAGAGGTAAGAAGAGCTTTTCTTATATGAATTCATGTACAAGACATGGCACTTCCTCTCGGCTGGATTCTGCCTAGTTTTCTACAACGAAAGAAGAACTAGGAACTTGTCCAACTTTTCTGACAATGTCTGCCTTGGAAAGAATCGGTTAGCTAAGGGATGAAGTTCTAAAATATGAACCTGAAATATTCCGCACCATCCTTGAACAAATGTGAAAAGAAGATTTTTAAGTTTTAAGTCAAAAACTCAAAAAACCTAACTTAAAAGTTGTGATTTTTTCATTTTTACGGCTAAAAATGATTTGACCTGCCTAAGTTTTTCGATTACCTCATAATGAAGGCATAGCTGAGACATACTCAAGATGTTTTTTACACTAAAAAAAAATGTTTAGTTAAATCAATCAGAATTATAGTTAAATATGCCCTAACTATTGTTTCTGGTTAAAGTCATCATATTTCTGATTTCCTAATTTGCAGCACTAACAAGTTTAAAATTATACATAATAAATATATGCATCATATGCAAGTGGTCTATTTTGCATCTCGTGAAGTGCTTTTGAATTATCTTATACTGAATAGTAATCGAGAACATGATAAAAATTAAAAAAATAGTTTTTAGCAAAAATTGATCAGAAAATGAACATTATCATTCCTGAATTTTTTCAGAATTTTTATTCAACGGGATTAAGGCTTAGCCGTTAAAGGGTTAATCAGAGAGCAGCGGTCTCAAGGACAATTACTTGAACCGAATATTTTGGGTACAGTTGTTGCAGCGCCTTTTTTAGGTCTTGATCACTCTCCTCTTTTCCTTTATTCTTGCCAGTAATGCTTTAGTCAGCCATAGCCGAGAATTCAATCACGAATATAGTTCGAGTCTCGAAGTCTTGGTAAACGATGTCAGGCTTCGAGCGTGCAACGGACACTGCTATCCGAAAATTGAAGTTTCAGAAAATATGGCAATTCTCGTTTTGAACCATTGACTCTTATCTCCCTCGGAGCGTCGGCAAAGCAGGGTCGCGGTGAACGCCATAAAAGCGACAAAGATCGTTATAAAGAAACCTCTTCGCATAAAACGCGGTCACGGTATACTAAGGTGATAAAGACACCGTTCTGATATGCGAAAATAAAACCCTCTGTAGCTGATTTTTTTTTTAGAGGGATTATCTACATTTCTGTGAAAGTTTATTTCTTTCTTTTCTTGTCAAATAGCTTTTAGAGAAATTTTTTATAATTACTTTCTTTACTTTAACTTTAAGATGTGTAGCATCTAGATGAAGCAATGCACTGTCATCATTTCTGATGTTAAAATTTAGGATAGGGGTCTCACTTGCGTGCTCCAGAGCTTTGTAAAAGAACGCTCCTTTGTCAATCATCTCGGGCTTCCTGACCATTTTTAGGAAAAGATCTCTGCCCTTCGTAATGATGTAAGCTGTACTGAGAAAAATTCGATTATGAAGACATTGGAGATTCAGAAGTCAGCGGTGCGCATTGATGAAGTGACGAATACGAAGAGACGGCAGAAGTGTCATCAAAAAAAGCAAAAGGCTCATGTTATCATCCTGGAAGACGCCCCACTGGAAGGTAACTTTGTTCGTTGAAACAAAATAATTTCCATATGAGATAGTAAATTCAGTGTTCCAAAGGGGCATCGATCTGTCTATGTGTAGATGAACCTTCAAGCTTTCAAACGAAAATGTAAGCTTTAAATATACTACCAAGCGCAAATATGATATATATTACCAAGCGCAAATATGAACATTGCAATTTTGGTATGCTTAAAAATACAAAAAAAATTAAACCATTAAAGATTTTACAAAATTCCATAAAAAAAACACTAGCGAATATTACCGCGTATCTACAGTCAAACTGTTACGTTAATTCGCCCAAAAGATTTTGTTGTAGCTGTGCGCAAATATGAAAAATTCGATAACCGTAATCAATTTCATTTATTTTTAAGGAAGCAGCAATATATTGTTTTAGAGAAAATTATTTTTTAGACAAAATAATTTTTCTAACAATAGTTAGCTGACATTTGATGTTTTCTAAAACCTCTTTATAACATATCCTAATTTGCATCCAATCACCATCACAATGGCTCATTTTGTGATTTGAAACATTCCCTTTAATTCTACTCGTTGCATTCTATTAAAAATAAATTTTTTAATTAAACAATTCTAAACGAATGATTTACAAAAATATTATATATTTCAGTAATGAATTATCTGCTCCTAAGACTGGTGAATGAAAAATGTGGTTTAAATACTTAATTTTTGGGAAAATTGAAAAATAAAGCAATAATATATTAATCACAATAATAATACTCAATTATAACACAATCTAACTGGAGTCTTTTTCGTAAAATTTTACTCATGGTTCACGCGCTCAGTCGGTTCGGACTTTTTCGACTCGATCACAGCTTTTGAGTCAGTCTGAAAAAGTGGAATCATATCTCACGTGCTAGGTCCGTTTTAAAAAATTCAACTTAATCTAACCTTGTGTCACTTTCGTGAAATTCGAGTCCTATCTTAAACGCGGAGTTGATTTGGGCTGTTTCGTTTCAATCACAGCTTGAGTATATTCGGCAAATTTAATTAAATCTTAGCTAGAGTCACTTTCGTAAAATTCGACTAATGACTCACGCGCTGAGTCGATTTTCATGTTTTCGATTCGATCATAACTTGAATCGGTGCGGGAAATTCGACTAATGAATCGGATTATAGTCGACTGAATTCGACTCCTACACATCACTGGTAAAAATGCTTTCCACACTGTATAATCAGCAAGAGTTTTATAAAAGCGGGTTCAAAAAGTTTCGAGATCCTTTTCGAAACGCAAGAGCTACCGATGCCGAGACTTTAGTTTGTTTTAGGTAAAAGATGGATGGAGAACGGTTTCCAAAACAGTATCTTGAAGAGGCGCCTTCTCTTTCAGCGAGTCCGAACTGCGCTCTATTTAATAGCACCACAGTTGAGAACAAAAGAAAAACTTTTCTCCTTTACTTACCCTCACCTTTATCGGTTTTCCGTTCGTGCGCAATAAGGCACGAAGAGAACTTGCAGGAAGTATAGTGTTAGTTTGTATCCTCATTCGAATTTCAAAATTCAGGTCCTGGGAAGAGGAGACCGCTCCCCAGCTCGTAAACCAATGTTTCACTAGCACGCATCGCGTCGTGGCTAAAGTTTAATCAAACTTCTAAAAGACTTCTGTCGCTAGTGAAGCAAATCCTGAGACGCCGAAACTCGGTATTGTGATTTGCAAATCCAGATAAAGTCCCATCCTCTTCTACCAGTATTATTCTTGTGTTATCTTCGTCTTTCCGTTAGAAAAACTAAGTATAGTACATGCATGCACCGATCCGGGGAAGTAACCCGGGTTCTTTCCGTAAAATGTCATTCAAATGCGGATTGGAATTTACCAACAGAATTTTTTTTAAAGGGGTAAAAAGATTTCAATAGATATAAGACAATTCTAAACTTTTTTTAATATTTCTATGAATTACAAATAATTTCACAAGAATTAAGGGATTTCGTAGTATTTTAAGGATTTGAAGATAATTTCAAATATTTCAGTTAATATGCGGTTTGAAACGAATTTCAAAAGATTTTAAAGAATTTCATAGAATTTATAATTTTCAGTAATACTACAAAATTTAGTAATTCTAAGAGATTTTAAAGGCTTGTCTCGGCAATAAGGTATTTTCATACAGTTCCTAGGATTTTAAATATTTTAGGTTACTTTAAAAGATTCCCAGGAATTTTCAACCGCTTGAAAAAATATCAGGGTATTTTGAAAGTTTTAAAGGACTTCAATGAAGGGATATTTTTAGTAGGGTAGAGTGGTCCGAAACCGACCCCCTTAAGCAAAATCAACTTGAAAAGTGTGTTTAATTTTTGTTTTGTTTGTAAGACATATGCAAGCTTTGAAATAATTGGTTAGGTACATTTTG
>JAAAKG020148775.1:0-10185 GCA_010014905.2 Druon quercuslanigerum | reverse complement strand
TCATTTAAAAGCTTAAGCCCTATTTTGATCACTATCCCTAATTTTGAGCCTTACCCAACATTTCAACTTTGAGCCTGATAATCAGAAATTCTTTTAATTTTATCCTCGGCTCTGAAAATTGTATCTTTATCAATTTTGTCCTTAATTTTGAGCTTCATGCTGAGAATTGCGCCCTGATCGTAAGCAACGCGCCTAATTGTGATAAATACCCTTAATTTTTAGCTTTATCCCTAATTTTAACTTTGATTCTGATAATTAGAAAAACTTTTAATTTTATTTTCGTCACTGAACATGTTCTCATTCGAAAGCTTAAGCCCTATTTTGATCACTATCCCTAATTTTAAACCTTACCCAAAATTTCAACTTTTACCCTGATAATCAGAAAAACTTTTAATTTTATTTGCGCCCCTGAAAATTTTATCTTCTTCATCTAAAAGCTTAAGCCCTATTTAGATCACTATCTCTAATTTTGAGCCTTACCCAAAATTTCAACGTTGACCCTGATAATCAGAAATTCTTTTAATTTTATTCTCGGCCCTGAAAAATGTATCTTTAAAAATTTTGAGCTTTATGCTGAGAATTGCGCCCTAATCTTAAGCAACGCGCCTAATTTTCAAAAATATCCTTAATTTTTAGCTTTGGCCCTAATTTTAACTTTGATTCTAATAATCAGAAAAAGTTATAATTTTATTTTCAACCCTGAAAATGTTATCTTTCTCATTTAAAAGCTTAAGCCCTATTTTGATCACTATCCCTAATTTTGAGCCTTACCCAACATTTCAACTTTGAGCCTGATAATCAGAAATTCTTTTAATTTTATCCTCGGCTCTGAAAATTGTATCTTTATCAATTTTGTCCTTAATTTTGAGCTTCATGCTGAGAATTGCGCCCTGATCGTAAGCAACGCGCCTAATTGTGATAAATACCCTTAATTTTTAGCTTTATCCCTAATTTTAACTTTGATTCTGATAATTAGAAAAACTTTTAATTTTATTTTCGTCACTGAACATGTTCTCATTCGAAAGCTTAAGCCCTATTTTGATCACTATCCCTAATTTTAAACCTTACCCAAAATTTCAACTTTTACCCTGATAATCAGAAATTCTTTTAATTTTATTCTCGGCCCTGAAAATTGTATCTTTATAAATTTTGAGCTTCATGCTGAGAATTGCGCCCTAATCTTAAGCAACGCGCCTAATTTTCAAAAATGTCCTTAATTTTTAGCTTTATCCCTAATTTTAACTTTGATTCTAATAATCAGAAAAAGTTATAATTTTATTACCGTCCCCGAAAATGTTATCTTTCTCATTTAAAAGCTTAAGCCTTATTTTGACCCCTATCCCTAATTTTGAGCGATACCCCTAATTTTAGCTTAGCTCTTGATAATAATAAAAAATTTCAATTTTATTCTCAGCCCTGAAAATTCGATCTTCTTCTTCAGTTTGAGGCTTAAGTCAAAATTCAAACTTACCACCAATTTCGAACCTTACTCCTTATTTTTATTCCTTTTTCATTTTGAGACTCAAGTCCTAATTTTAAGCCTCAAACCGAACTTTGATCTTAACGAGTAACTTCAAGTATTGCCCTAATTTCCAGCGTTTCTGTAAATAATAAAAAAATATTTTTATTTCATTCTATACCCTGAAAATTTGATCTTGTTCTTTATTTTAAGGTTTAAGCCCTAATTTTAGGCATCGCGCCTGATTTTGATCATTATCCGTAATTTTGAGCCTTATCCTTAATTTCGACTTTGATCCTGATAATCAATGGGAAAAAATTATTTTATTCACGTCCCTGAAAATTTGATCTTTCTCGTTTAGAGGTTTAAGCTCGGATTTAAGCCACATTCCTCAGGTTGATCCCTATCTCTAATTTTGAACCATACATCTTATTTCAAGGTTTTCTTCTGATAATCAGAAAATTTTAATTTTATTTTAAGCCCTGATAATTCGACGTTATTCTTCATTGTGAGCTTCAACCTCCTTTTTTAAGCCTCACTCCTAATTCGCAGTCTTAATTCTAATTTTAAAGCTTCATCCCTAATTTTGATCCTTATTCAACCTATTTTTAAGATTAACCATTAATTTCAAACATTGCTCCTAATAATCAGAAAAACTTTTAAATTATTTGTCAGTCCTAATAATTCAACCCTTTTTCTATTTCGAAGCTTCAGCCCTAATATTAAACATTACCCTAATTTTAACCTTACGCTTAATTTTTATATTTATTCTAATTAATTTCCTGCTTTACTCCTGATCATAAAAAACTTCTAATTTTATTATTACTCCTGAAAAAATGATTTTGAGGCTTAAGTAATAAATTTAAGCCTTAATCCTAATTTTGAGCCCTAATACCCAATCTTAAGCCATAATCCTCAATTTTAGCCTCATCCCTAAATTCCAACATTAATCTTAATTTTGAATCTTGCTTCTAAGGTGCTTATCAGGCTTACCCCTAACAGCTTAACCTTTGTTTTAAGTCTTACCCCCACTTTAGCTTTTCTACTAATAATAATTCAAGGTTTTAATACATTTTTAACCCTTCAATATTCAACCTAGCCCCTAATTTTCAGGTTTGACCCTAATAATTTTCAGCTAATCCCCTCATTTCTACCTTACCCCCTCATTGAATGTTACCCCGAACTTTAAAATTAATCAAATTTTTGTAGTACCCGTAAAATTAATATGGAACTTTATTTGCCTATTAATTTCAGTCTTTAGTAAATTGTCAAATTATAGACTAATTCATTATTAATTAAGAACTTTCTGCCCTAATAATTATCTTTTACCCTTAACTACAAAATTAACGCTAATTATTATCATTAATTTTTTATTTTCTTATTGACCCTCATTTACTTAAAAATTTAATTGAAAACATTAATCCTGATTTGGTAATTATTTATGGGCTTGTGCCTTATCGTCCACCCACTTTCTGAATATTATTTGTTATGAAGCCTACCTCCTAAATATATTTTTTATAACTTTTATTTAATTTAATTTATTTATTTTATTTATTTATTTAATAAAAATTCAGATATGTCATCAGTGGTTTCTAAAAATTAAATATATTTCAAAATTTCTCAAGAATTAAAAATTAATTGGAAGCTGTTAGCTACGTGAAAGTCAATTAGTCACTTCTTGAACCGTAAGGTTCTATACCCTTCTTAATGACTCACTTAAATGAGGTATATTACACATTCTGATACTGACGTCTTTCATTCCTTTGTAATTCTTCCTTAATTTCTTCCTCAATTTTATTTTATTTAAACATCCTAATTTTTAAATAATGGTTTTCAGTTTGTAATATTTATTTTTTGTAGAGTTTTAGTTCAAAATTTATCAACTAATTTATTTCAATAAATATCTTATAAAGAACATAAATTGTTAAATAAATTAAAAACTCATTTCCGAAAATACGGTACTTTTCTTTTTATTTATTATTAAAATAACCTTCACACTATTTGCAATCCGTGAAAATATTCTGAAAATAAACAATAGGTTTCATATTTCAATTTAAAGAAAAGACCATTCCTTCGTTAGAAATATTTAGTGGCCGATTGTTTTTAAAAATCTTATTAAAAAATGTTGAAACACTTAAGAAATCATTGGTAAGATTCAATATTTGTTTATCGATCGATGTTACATTGAGTTTATTATGTAAAACTATAGTTTGAGTTCCAAATTTCGCATTAAGAGTCCTTCTAAGACATTTATTTTGGACTCTCTGGAGTTTAGAAATATTTGACTTATAAGTATTGCCCCATATGGGAGCAGCATACAACATGGTTCGCCTAACAATCATTTTATAGGTGGCTAATTTATTTTGGACGCTCATTTTGCTCTTTAGATGTAATATAGAAAATAACATGTTTAAAGTCATAAATGCACTTGCTCTTGTAATTTTAATATGTTTTGGATATGATAACATAGAATCTAGCATAACTCCTAGGTATTTGGCTGCTTTCTTAGGCACTATGGTATCATCATACATTATAAGTTCAGAGAACTGTTTATCACCGTCGTTATGCAAGAATATCACAAAGTCAGTCTTAGTCGTATTAACTTTAATCTTCCATCGATGGAAGTACTCTTCTAATATTGTAATGTATTTCTGTAGTCTACTTATTGCTATTCTCTTACGCCAAGATGCTGCTATAGGTCTTCCGTTCGAGATTTCGTCATTTATTTGTACTTGAAAGCTTCTTAATTGAAGATAATTATCTATCGCTTTAACTAAATATTGCGGTATTTTATAATCAGCTAATTGACATATAAGAGCTTTATGCCCCACTGTGTCAAAAGCCTTCTCGATATCTAGGAATAGCGCGCATGTACTATGTTTTATATTGAAATTTGTGCTTATAAAATCTGTGAGGCGAGCTAGCTGCTGTACTGTGGAGTGACTTTTCCGAAATCCGAATTGCTCCGGTATTATTTGTTTATTCTCGGACTCATGAATTTGTAACCTGTTTAATATGACCGCTTCAAATATTTTACTGATTGTAGGCAGAAGGCTAATTGGTCTATAATTCTGGGGTAGTTTTTTGTCTTTTCCTGGTTTGTTTATAGGTAAGATTTTCGCTTTTTTCCAAGCCTCAGGAAAGTAGCCCTGCTTAAGGCAGACATTAATAGTATGCGTTGATTTGCACAATTGCTTTTCTAGGAAGATATTTTAGTACGATATATTGGATCCCATCCATACCCGGGGCTTCCTTGGGTTTGTTTTTGTTAATCAATTTGTTAACCTCTTGAGGTGTAGCAGGTTTGATATCATTCAAATTATATTCGTATGCTAAGATATTTTCATAGTTCTTGTCTATTTCCTTGTTGTGTTTTTCTCCGCCCATTCCATTAGTTAAGTGATGCACAAATTCGAAATTATCTGCAATAATTTCAGCTTTGTCCCTATCTTCAAAATCATCGCCATTGGGAGTTTCAAGAGGGGGTATGAATTTGTTATTTTTACCTTTGTTAGTTTCCAAAATGAGTTATCTTTAGGATTTACTGAGATGAGTTTGTTTCCCCATTTTGTGTTTCTATGCTCATGGATATTTTTCTGAATGGTTCTACAAGCCTCATTAACAATCAATTTGAGGTGTCTATTTCTTGTCTTTTTAGGATTGTACGAAGATTATTTCTGTGTTTAATTTGTTTCAGTATACTATCAGGCAATGTTGCAATATAATTTTTTAACGATTTGAATGATATGCTTATTTTGATTGCTTTTTGAATGATTTACATTGGTTTATTTAGACAAATATCAATCGAGTCATTAGGCTTTCGCAAAGAGTTTATCGTTAACTTTTCATTGATACGTTTTTTGATTTTTTTCCAGTCAGCGTTTATATAATCCAAGATTTTGAGGAGTTTATTATTTGCTTTTTCTATTTTCTTTTCATCCGGATAGGCTATGTGCAATGGCTTTGTTTCGATAAAGTTAAAAATAGTGTTCCCGTTTTTATTGGTATTATAACAGTTCCAACGGGTGTGTTGGCGTTGAGGTCCCCTGCTGCTATAATTTTATTGCTTAGGCTGAATAATTTCCGTTTATATCAGACGTCCATCTGATTAGAAAGCGCGGACACTGGAGAGAGACCGCTTTGCATTTTTGCTCCTGTATGTTTAAATCTGAGAAAGTCGGTCTTTCGAAACTGTTTCACAATTTTTGAAATATTGTTACTATTTCTACGTTATGGTATAACTAGATGGCACTAAAACTGTTCTTTTTACGTTAGTTATCAAAAAAAAAGATTTAAATGGAAAGTTGATGTTATAAGCGCCAACATTTAAAAAATGTTAATACCGAAAGAGAAGAACGCAGAATTTAAGAAAATATAATTAATTAGCAATTTAGAGCAATTTAATGCTAAACTTAGTAGATAGTTGAACAGAAAAATATTTCTTTTTATAAGATAAAAAATCGGAAATATGAAAAATTACCTAAATGTCCTAAGTCGGCACTGATGGTTTAGCCGGCGCCCTCGCGTTTTTCAGAGATGGCGCCCATGTTGGCTTAACCATTTTGTCGCATCATAGTTTGTTAGACATGGACGTAATTCACGTTTACAATTATCAATTTTGTCTTTGATTAACAGCGGGAGCAGGGTACACATTTTTCATGCAAACGGAATTTAATTTTCTTACATTCTTGTGAAACAGCTACAAGTGTGTAAATATTTTGAAAAATACAATCGATTAAGTGCGTTAGTTTCTGTGTTCCTTTCGGATGCGCCAGATCGGCAGTTGTCCTGAGTCGGCACTTTTTTTACTTTTGCTATTTGTGTGTTCTTTTATTTTGTTGTGTTTTAATTCTATGGAGAAAATTGTATTCAGACTTAGGACTAGGGGATGCCGACTTAGGACCACAACTTTTCAGAAATAGCAAAAATCGACTTCTTCACTTTGCGCTGCATTGGGACAGTAAAAATCACTCCGCCTTGCTCCGAACGACATAGAACTGACATTTAGAAACCAATGACTATTTCTATTGACATAAAAGAGGCATTTAAGCGCCATTAAACCCTGGCCACCCTCTCTTTAAAAACACTCTTACTGTGCCGACTTAGGACCACTTTCTTCGATTTAACTAAAGTGATGCTATTTTTTAAATTAAATTATTATCTTGCAATAAAAGTTTGCAAGCCACTAGATAACTATTTATTTTAATTTGATTTATTAATAGTTAAAAAATGTTCAATGCATTATGTTCCAAAAAATAACGTTTTGCCTCTCTAAAATTAGATTTTAGTAAAAATGAGTTAGATATTTATGGAAAATGTAGTTGAAACCAGGAAACGTTTTAGTTGCCTGGATATAATGCATCTAGAACTGCGAACGTGCTGCTGCGTAAGTAGTATCCCTCTGGAACTTGCAACGAGCGTGAAGGTGAAATTACCCAAGCTCGGCCTACCAATCGTAAAACCGTAATAGCCGTTTCCCCTGCTCGTCAAGCTCAGATTTCTCATTAGACACGTTGCACCTGAATTTCCAAATCTAACGACAAGCTATTTCGCTGAATTGCATTTTGATTAATGCTTTTTCGATCTCAAACCTCCTATTCCAACGATTTAGATTACTATAAAGTACGCGTGACTGGAAATTTATATGTATTATTCGAAAAACAAATTAATTTTATCCCATGTGCAACTGAAAATTATCACGTGATGAGTACAATTTACATACATTTACTGCGGAACTGTACTAAAAAACTATACTGGAAAGCTACTGGAAAACACCAATTCATAAGACACCGCGTAGAAATTCACGTTTAAATAGAGCTGGAAATTCTTGTAGAAATTCGTATTGAAATTTACGGAAGCCGGCCACCAAAATAATAATGAAGACATTATAATTTACATGTGTTTATTATTTTTTAATAACAATTCATACAAATTAAAACTTAAATCATATTTTTATAATAACTTGTACGATTTCGGCAGAATTAATTTGAGTGAGTTGCGAAAAATAATTTTCAAAGAATTCTTTTTCAGGGTGCTTAGAAAATTAAAAAGACTTTTCACATCTTTTATTTTAGCGGATTTTAGCCCAATTCGAGGTGGATAACTTCTTGGAAGATTTTTTAATTTAAGATTAGTAGTAAATAAAAAAGTAGCCCGGTTTTTTCTAATTAATATTTTTCCAATAATTTGTACAACGTTTGGAGATCCAACGATGGGGTTTCAAAATATTTAAGGTTCGTAGATTAACGTTTATAATGAGAAGTGCGATGTGGAATTGATTCACAATGCTCTTCAATCATTTTTTTTTGTATCTTCCGATAATTTAACATGGTTTTCACGTCGCCCACCTGCTAATTTTTTTAAATGCTGCTTATTTAAAATCTCTTTTTAAACAGTTTCTATTCTTTTTTCACCAAAACGAAAAAATATGAGCAAAAATTTTTTACAAATTGGAATGTTTCCTTCGTCAGTAGGAAATAAGTAAACCCATTTACTAAATCGTTTTTTTACGCTTTCGTTTTAACGGGATCTCTAAATTTTAACATTGCGCGGAGTATGAAATTTTGCTGATGATAACCTCCGAGGTCCTAAAATTGTTTGTGAAGTTTTTCTTGATAAACAATTAAAACTTTTTCAAAACATTTTTCTCGGCAGCAAGCTTTAGTAACTTTTAAAATTCTCTCTGGGATTTCTTTTTCTTTTACACCGTCCCTTATAGTTTTAGACTTAGTAATATATTCCTTTCCTAACAATATAACACATAAGTTTTGTAAATTTTTTGATTAAAAGAACGTCTATTCATTGAATGCCCTCCATTAATTTCGTAATAATTTGATACTCAAAATTTTTTACATTTTCAATAGTAGAATACAGTGTGAAAAATTATATTAGACTATTTTAAATAATTTTAAAATACACATTCACATAATTGCCTGATATTTTCAACAAAAAAAACTTCCTTGAACCCTAAAAAAAGTTTAGGTGACCGTTTATTTTAATTTTCTGAAAATTCGTTCGACTCCCGAAGAGTTTGAAACTTTCAATATCTAATTTACGCCAGGAGAACAATAAAAATCGTTATAAATTTTTAGTGACCATTAATTGAAATTCTATGAAGACTGTCATTTTCGTTATATGATGGTGCATATTTATTACAAAATTCCTATTAATGTAGAACTTATGGCGAGTTGAACACAAAAAATTCGTATTTTGCGATGGCAGAAAAAAGTAAAAATTTTCTTGTTTATTTCAAAAATTATAATAAAGTTATCACATTTATTTATAGGACTAAAAATATGCGTAATAAAATTTTCTATTTAAATATGTTATTAAAAATTAAAAAATTGTCTATAAAAAATATGACCGAGGGACCCAGAAAAACTGGTGAAAATCTACGTTAATTCATTCAAGAACATTTAAATTCATACAATAGTTCACGTTGAACTTCACGTGAAGACGATTCGTTGGTAAAAAAATGTCCTGTGTTTTAAACTGAAAATGTGACTATTATCCGAGTTGAATATTCCATAATTTTAGATAAAAATTCATTTGTTTTGTTAAACATTCATTTTTTTGGCTAAACATTTATTTTTTCAATTTAAGGTTGAAAAATGATCTTTTTTGGTTGAAAATTGAGGGGCCGGATTCTATAAGGGGTTTAGCGCGTGACCTTTCCGAAATGTGTGAATTTTTTCTCTGAAACTTGAAATTGTACAACAAAGTGGTAAATATAAAAAAGTTGACAATTTTTAAGACGAATATGATGGTATTTTTCTAAATCACTTTGCACATTTCAGAAAGGTCACGCGCCAAACCCCTTATAGAATCCGACCCCTAAATTCAAAATTTGTGAATGTTATTCATAAAAGTTTTCAAGAATATTTCCTAGTAATTAAAAATTTTGAAGTAGAAGCCTAGTTTCTGACTATGAAATTTTTAATTATTAAATTAAAAAATTCAAAGGTAAACAATTTTTAAACACTTCAAATTTGAATCAATTGTTTTGTAACTCATTTTAAATTTTACAATTCAAAATTTGTGTGGGTTACGCATACAATTTTTAATTTAGAATCTTTGGAATATTATGAAATTACAAATTCAATTGTAATTCAATTTTTTTTAAATCGAGTTATAACCAGGGTGGCCACTCAAAACCAAGAGAACATTTTCTAGTGATAATTTCAGGATTTTCAAAAATTTTTCTTGAAGATTTAAATTTTTGAAATAGAACCCTTGTTTCTGAATAAATAATTTTTAGTTTCCAAATAATTGAGTTTAAAGTGAAACAATGTTTAGGCGCTTAAAATTTAAATTAAATTTTTTACAACACAATTTAAATTTTAGAATTCAAAATTTGTGGATGTTAGTTATAAAAGTTTTAGTTTTAAGTCTCTGTAATATCATGTGAGTTAAAATTAAATTGGAATTCAATTTTTTCAATTGAATTATAACCAGGGTGGGCCATCAAAACCTAGAAATTTTTTTCGTTTAATTCAAGGGGTTTCAAGAATTTTTCCTGGTAATTTAAATTTTTTAAATAGGTGCCGAAATTCTGACTCCAGAATTTTTAATTTTTCAATTGAGGCCATGTGAGTGGTTCACGTGATCAGATTCCTACCTTACCGACAGTTCATTGATATTATTATTATTATTATTATTATTATTATAAAAATTAAAATGTTGTCACAGGCTTAAGATGGTTACAGTCCAACATGTCGAAGACATTT
>JAAAKG020148774.1:0-10186 GCA_010014905.2 Druon quercuslanigerum | reverse complement strand
CTGTAGATGTGTGAGTGGCGAGAGAGAAAACTCGATCGTTGGTCCGAACGCCCAAATAAAAAGTCTTTTTTATATTATATATTACACGGGGAATTTTTCTGACTTCGTCAATCGAGAGAGCAAGTTTCGATTAATAATAAATGCTCATAATCTAAAAATCGATTTTTGGCCGATAAAGGCCCTTTTCTCGGAGCGCGTCACACACACACACACACACACACACACACACGCATATATATATATATATACATATACATATATATATACATATATATATATGTGTGTATAATTGTCTGTCACGGGGGAGACCGGGGTTTGATTTCCCGCCGGAGAGCCATTTGGTTCGGCTTTGATTCTTCTAGAATAAAACCGAAGGGCCTATGACAAAGCCACTGAACGCGTCCTCGGGTTGCGGATAGAAGGTCCCTGTACCAAGGATTTCTGCTGAATATGGTTACAAAAAATTAATAGGCAGTCGCCTGTAACCACCTATCTCACGGTCATGAGACTTGGTTATGGCTGAAATTTTACCGCGATTTCGCTGGGATAGGGTGCAATTTTTCAGATTAGCACCCGATCCCGGCATAATCCTGTGGTCATTTGGTTTTATGTAAAAAATGTATAAAACAAATGAATATTATAAGTAATACGTCAAACAATGTATAATATTTCCGCCTGGGCAAGATTAATAATAATGCAATACATTGTTTAATACTGGTTCAAAGTAATTATATGTAATTCAGAACTAGTCTAATAATACATTTACGCTTCTTGTCAAACTGTTCCGTGAATAAAAAGCTAAAAATTGTATTTTTTTTCAATAGGTATTAATAAAAATAGTCAGTGTTGTGAAATTCAGATTTAATTTAATTGAGATTCACGCAATAGGAATCCATTTACACTTTTTTTCAAAAACACTTAGCTTTTCATTTATTTATAAAATTTGCTTATCACTAATGTCTCACAAACAATTGCGCCATAAAGAATATAATGAGCTTTCACCTATTTGAGTCGCATCAAATTTTTCGACGCATAAGAATGGTCATCCACATCCGTAGTGGAAAAGTCTTCTGACTCCCTGACGTCAGATCTGGCCCAGATCTGCGATTGGTCAGCAGTCCATAGCATGAAAATTTCAATCTGTCAATCAGCAAAAGTTGTTTTAACATTTTCAAAAAATTGCCAGGAAGTCGAAGATTATAAAAATCAAGAAATTTACCCTTTTCAAAATCAGTTTTTTTCTTATTGTCTTGACAGCCTAGTCTGGCCCAGAGCTGGGATTGGTCAGCAATCCAAAACATAAAAATTTCCAAGTGTCAATCAGCCAAAGTTTTTTTAATATTTTCGAAAAACTTTCAGGGTGTCCAAAATCATACAAAATAAGAAATTCGAGATTCGAGTATTTTTCGAGGCGATTTCTGTAGGATACAATATACTGCGAAGATTTTTTTTGTTGACTAAAAATATAAAAGTCATAAAATTAAATATTGAGCTTACCTTATATTTAATTAAAGGAAAATAGAAAGAATATTTTTCCCTTTTCGTTGTGAATTGTGTAGTTGTTAAGATTTTAAAATTGGAGCAAGATAACCTGAAAGTTTAGCATTTAAAAAAAAATGTTTGTCTCCTCTAGAAGTATAAATACATAATAATTATAATTATAATTAATTAATATAAGTCTTTAGGAAGGATATATATATATATATATATTTTTTTTAAATTTTTACACTTACAGGAAATAAGTCCTAAAGAATTATTATATAAGCAACATCTTGAAATAAAAGTGTTAAAAGCCCTTTAGGCATACTACATTTTAATGTTATTACGAAGTGTTAAAAGTGTTAAAAGCCTTTTAGGCATACTACATTTTAATGTTATAACGAATGTGTATGAAATTAAAATAAGGTTAGGTTCGCGTAAAATATTCGTAAATATGTTCAAAGCCCGGGAAATTAAAATTTTTGTGACGTATATTTATGAAATTATATAACCGCATATAGTACTTAAGCCTTGAATGGCTTTTCTTAAATCGAAGTCAAAGTTATGTGCAAAGTCATAAGCATGTTTAGCTATGGCTGTGTTTGTTTCGTTATTTTCTATAGATCATTCGTGATTTCTATTCCTTGCGTGCATGGGTCTTTTACTTTACAATTTTCAACTATATGTTTATAAACACAGTAATATTTGTTTTATTTTTTTATTTTATTTTTAGTACTTCTAAACAAGATTTTTTTTCAAATTATTGTTGATAGCAAAAACTAATTGAAAATTACGTTTTTTGAAAATTCTGAAAAAACATTCATCTAAGTTTTGAATTAAGGGTAATACCATCATTTTTTGAAAAATACTATTTTTAGTTTCCGTAGATTCAGCATATATAGTTTTTTTACGGATCAATTATGTGTTTGTATCATTCAGTGATTTTATTTTTTAACAAATCAGATGGATAACCATTTTTTTCTAGGGAGTTCTGCACAAGATCTAAGTTTTCCTTGTGGAATCTTTAACATCAGCTAGTTTTATCGCTCTTTCAACTAAGCCATAAATGGTACTAATTTTATGATACATTGGGTGACAAGAGTCGAAGTTCGGGAATCTACCTGATCAAACTGGTTTGCGATATCAAGCTGGTTTGCTAAATCTAGAAAGTTTATTTTATCATCTTTAGCCAGTTCCATGGTAAATTCAAGTTTAGTGTCAGCAGTATTAAATTTATTTAGAAATTCATTAATTTTATTTGTAGGTAGGCAAATTAAGGTATCATCGGATTAGCGGAAAAAAGTGATTGAGTAATTGAGTGATTTTATGATTTTATTTTCAATTTCTTCCATGACAATATCGATGGGTTTTACGAAGAGTAGCTTATCTTTTTGTTACCGTTAAGAATTAGGCTAAGTTCATTTAACTAAGTTTTCGGGAGGAATAAATAACCTATTATTTCTCAAAACATTTCCTACGAATTAAAAACTACAGTATTTTGTATTACAGTTTGTAATGTAATTTAGGCTTCTGCAACTTTCAAACCAAGAAATTCAACCCAATTCTTAAAGGTAACGAAAAGATAGCCTATTCTTCGTAGAACCCATCAATATTAGCTACAGCAGATATTGGAGATCCCATGGATAACCCGTAAGTTTGTCGGTCAAATTTACCACTGAACTGACATTAAAATGATTCTAAGCATAATCTAAGACCTTTATCAAAGTCTTCTTTAGATAAAAAACTATGGGGTTCAATATCTTCCCAACGTTTTCCTATTGCACCTCGGATTAGATTCCATGAGATATTAGTGTACATGGAGGCAATGTCTAAAGAGATAATAACGAAATCTTTTGGAACTGTTATTTTATGTATTCTGCTCGTGAAATTCCAATTATTTTTTATGTGATAATCGGTTTGCCTCACAATTTCTTGTTAAGACTTTGCTAGACACTTAGAAAGACAATAAAACGGCCAACTGGGAAAAGCGGTTATAGATCTATGAGTCTGCAAAATCTTGTTTAGAAGCACTACAGATAAAATTAAAAAAGATAACAAATGTAACTGTGTTTATAAACATATATTTGAAAATTGTAGAAAGAGATACATTGGTCAAGCCAGCAGACCCAGACACACAAGGAATGCAGAACACGAAAGATCTATAGAAAATAACGAATCTGACACAGACATAGCTAAACATGCTTATGACTTTGCACAAAACTTTGACTTCGATTTAAATAACGTTAACATTTTAGAATTGGAGCAAAATCCTAATAAGGCTTAAGTACCATATGCGGTTATATAATTTCATAAATATACATTCCAAAAATTTGAATTTCCCGGGCTTAGAAAATATTTACGTATATTTTACGCGAAACTAACCCCATTTTAATTTCATACAAATTCATAATAACATTAAAATGTAGTATGCCTAAAGGGCCTATGCACTTTAATTATACACGATGTTGCGTACATAATAATTTTTTAGGATTTGTTTTCTGTAAGTCCGTTATGTTGCGCCAATTTTAATATCTTAACAACTACACATTTCACAAAGAAAAGGGAAAAAATGTTCTTTCCACTTTCCTTTAATTAATTATTTCTTTATCTGCGGCTGGTCAGCAATCCGTAACATACAAATTTTTAAGTTTCAATCAGCTAAAGTTTTTTTTAGCATTTTCGAAAAATTGCCAGGATATCAAAAATTTTTAAGATAAGAAATTAACCCTTTTCAAAATCCGTTTCTTTCTTATTGCCTTGACAGTCTAGTCTGGCCGAGATCTGGGACTAGTCAGTAATCCATAACATAAAAAGTGACAATTAGTGAAAGTTTTTTTTTACCATTTTCGAAATAATGTCAGGGATGCAAACTCATACAAAATAAGAAATTATTACTATTAAAAATTATTATTTTAATTGTTTTGATAGTCTATTCTGGCCTAGTTAGAGATTAATATTAGTCCAGTCATTTTCAATTGTTTAAACAAATGGATTTTTAAAACTTTTTTTTTATTAAAAATGATTAATATTTCTTTAGTGGAATATATATTAACATTGTTTGAATAATTAAATATTTTTGAATTTTTAAAATAAAAATTATGACTATTGGTCTAGTAGAATATTTAACAACATTGTTTAATTAATTCTTGAAACAATGAATTCGTATTTGTTTTCAACTAATAATACTATTTAACTAATAATTAGTGTACATAATTAAAAATTAATGAACCAATGTTGACAATTATTCCACTAGATACACAGTAATAATTTTCATGTAAAAAAAATTCTGAAAGAAATTATTTAAACAAATTTCATTTTTTAGGGGTGAACGAATTTACGTAAAAAAATTATTTAAACAAATCCCATTTGTTTAAATAATTCAAAGCTAATTAACCAATGATAATAAATATTTCACTAGACAAATATTAATAATTTTTGGTCTTAAGGGTAGTTTTCAGGTACTCGTGGGTGTGTTTTAGGGTTGCCAAACGCATATGTCTGATATATGAAATCCTTCATTTTTGGAAACCCTACAAAATTATTCCAAAAACTCAAAAAAATTATTTTTCTTGATGCGTTTTACATGGGAAACTTCAAGTATGTATTAATGTATGCATGTATGTATGTATTTAATCTCTTTCATATACGGGTTTGAAGGCCTCCGCTCTCTATACATATATTTGCAATTCCTTCCTTATTCTAACTTAACTACTACTTATATTCTACCATTTCGCCTTACTTAGTGCAAACAAAAGTAATATTAATTCTTAAAACGAGCGGTCTTCCGGGGCTTCCGTTTAGTCTTACCATAAAAATGCATTTTACACGAAATTGAAAACAAATTTTTGCTTTTCATTGTCCTTTCTTAGGACTATCTGTTTGGCTCTGCGCTAATCCCTTGCTTTTCCTTGCTTCTTCGAATTTCTTTATCAACATCACTCCCTGTTCGTTGCCATCCAAAATCCATCTTACACGAGTGTGTAAGATGAATATCTGCAAAAAATAAAAAAAGAAGAAAAATGGAGTAGGGTTGTACGGTTTAGAATGAAAGGAGTGATGGACAGTTGAGTGTGGATGAGTCATCCACAACTGTCTCAACAACTCAACTGTCCATCTTCTTCTCCCGCTCTCACTCCTCCCATTCTAAGCCGTACAACCCTACTTCATTTTTCTTCTTTTTTTATTTTTTGCAGATATTCTGGTTCCATCAACCCTTTGACCATCGTATACCATCTGTTGTACCTGGAACCTATAATCTTTGTCCATATCTCTTCTTCTTGTTTTACTAATAGCTCTAGCTCTATGTCTTGCCACGCCATAACCCCTTCTCATATAATAGAAACCCTTGTCATTTTTCTCCTTTCTTCCTCCCATTTTTAATTTCCCAAATTGCCTCATTGTTCCGAATTTGGCCCAAACATGCTTGTATTATTCTGCTTCCGTCTCCCCTTTTTAGCTTTTCTTCAAACCTCCAAGCTCTCTTAATTTGTCTAGTAACCATTTTATTTTCCTAATTCTTCCCTTAATATGTATCCCGTAATATGCCCTCAACTTTCCTATGTTCCTTCCACCCCCAAATCTCCACTCCATAACACCACACCGCCCGGACCAACGCATCAAGCAACCAGACCCTCATTCTCCAATCGTCCTTGAACCTTTTCTTCCCTATACCTCATACTTGGCCCATCACTTTACTCGCACATTTAATTCTTTTCCTCACCTGCAGCTCGTTTCCCCCTTGTGCCTCAACCCAAAAACCTAGGTAACAGAAATCCTCCACAATTTCCACTTTTTGTCCGTTTATCTTCCAAACGTAATTAATTTTTCTCTTTAATTTCTGAAGCGCATCAACTTTCTCCTGTCTACGTTCACCGTCAAATTTTTTGCTCCCGCATACTATTCGAAGATTCTCATCAGGTTCATCCCCTTCTCATCATCTTCTAACAGAAATACATCGTCCGCGTATGCTAGAGAGTATAATTTGTTATTTCCCTAAACCCTTCCTCCTTTCCTGCTAGAGAGTATAATTTGTTATTTCCCTAAACCCTTCCTCCTTTCCCTTTCTCCTTTAGCTTCTCTTCTAAGTCTGTTAGCAGCATATTTAATAATTGCGGGCTCAACTGGCAGCCTTACCTTAGGCATCTGCCTGTCCAGAAAACCTGCCCTTTTTTCTTTCCTATCTTCACCCTAATCCTGGTTTAATTAAAAGTTTCTTTTATCCTCTTCATCAACATTTCCTCTACACCCCTCTCTGTCATTGCCTGCCATAGCACTTTTCTGTTCACTGAGTCAAACGCTGCTTTGAAATCTACGAACAATGCTACTAGTTTCCCTTACTTTCTCCCTAAATTTCTGTTAACTAAGTAGTTAAGTATGTAGATGTTGTCTATAGTGTCCATCCCTTTTCTAAATACCGTCTGATTGTGTTGGATACTTTATTTTAATTCTACCTGACTCTCCAACCTTTTCCTTAAGATTTTTTCATATATTTTATAGCCGACTGGCATAGGAGTGATCCCTCTGTATTCTTGTACCTTCTTTCCTTTCCCTTTCTTGACAAGTGGAACCACCATTCCTGTCATCCACTCTTCCGGCCACCCTCCTCCTTTCCAGACCTTGTTTCAGATCTTTCACATCCCATCCCTAACTCCTTCTCCTCCATACTTCATTGATTCGTTCTCAATTCCATCTTCTCCTGTTGAATTGTTTCTCTTTAGCCTATCTGTTGCCTCATCCACTTCTTCTCTTGTTATTTCGGTTCCTGGTTCCATTTTTCCTTGGCCTATGCTTCTCTTTTCCCCTTTGCTGTTATTTTTCTCTCCCTCTAATAGACCCTTGAAATAATTCGTCCATTCCTCCATTTCTATTTCTTCATAAACGTCGTTCCTTTCCCCTCTATCCCTATTTATCACATCCCACAGCCTACCTTCCTTAATTTCGTTTTCTGCTTTTGTCTTATATTCCTCCTGCCCCCTTTGCCTTTTCTTTCCAGCATCTTCTTATGTTCTTTTCTTCTCCCGTTATACTTCTCCTTTTTTATTTCCCCCTTCGTCCATTTACTTACACTCTCTTTCATTCTCTATTTACTCTTCCGGTATTCCTCGTCCCACCATCCTCTTTTTCCGCTTAGTCGTTCTTCTTTAGGACTCAGCTCATTCTTTACCTTCTCAATCCACCCCTTCAACCTGTCAATTAACGAGTTTACTCTCTCCTCTTTTTCATACCTAAGCTTCTCCTTTTCCATCTTTTCTTTTAAATCTTTTAATTTATCTACACCTCAGACTCCCATTTTCGTGTTCCTTTCTCCCCCTGATTTCTTTCTCCCTCTGCCGCGTTTACTGCCGCCTCCTTTTAGTGTAGCTATGACCGGGAAGTGCTCAGAACCTATCTCATTTCCCACCTTCATACTCCCTATCATATGCCGTATTCTTTATTCAGCCAGGTTTAGCCTATTATAGTTGCTCCCTTTCCTATGAATGTGATCTATCTTCATCATCTCCTTTCATTTTGCTATTATATATAAACCATCCTGTTTCTCCTTTCACGTCTTCATACAAATCCCCTCGTCCCTGTTCACCAGTCCAAGCATTAAGGTCCCCTCGTATTAAAACCAGTTTTTCTTTCTTTTCCTCCAACCACCTGCTTATTACTCTCCAGCCCTTCTCTTTCCCTCTTTTTCTATATAGACAAACCACAACTATTTTGACTTTCCCAAATAGAATCCTGCTTACCATTGCTCTGTCCTTTTCCTAACTGTCCTCATCTTTTCTACATTTTACTGCTAATTATTTTCTCACCCCTCACACCATGCCGCCCACCCCTCTCCCTATAAGGTATTCTTTCCTTGCTTCTCGCATTGTCCACATATAACGTTTCAGCATCCGTTATTCTTGTTCTTCAAAATTGACACATTCAAGAAAGTTATTTCCACGTTTCTCTCTTTCTTTCCCTCTTCCTTCCTCCTTACTTTTCCACCCTTTTCCGCTTGGAAACCCCTTTGGTTTTTTCTCTGGACTCTTTTTCGTCTCCTTCCCCCCTAACTCCTCCCTGGTCGGCTTCTCGGAACTTTTCTCATCGTTGTACTCATTGCGATCAACTTCCCCCTTCCCCCCACTTCGCACGCATTCAGCAACGCCTGCTCTTGTTGCCATTATTACTTGCTGTTCTGTGCTATCGTCCAGTGATTGTTTCCCTATGGCGCCAGTTTGTGGACTTCGCATCGTCGGCATGCTACTTCACCCAAAGCTCTGTCAATTTCCGCGCCCTAATCGGCTACCTCTTGCCCCCCCCCCTTCTCAGCAACTATTTTTCCTACTGCTAACCTCAAAAACTTTACACACTCCAAATTTTTACTTTAAATCACTCCCTTTCACCCTTTACACTTTGCCTTTACTCATCCTTATTCCTTTGCACTCGATCTTCGTACTCTCTGCCCTTCCTGCATCCACTCCCCCTTATTCCCTTTGAAAAAGCCAATAAACCAGCACTTGACACAAAAGAGTACCTTTGCGATTGGTACTGGAAACAGAAGCCGGGAAACTTCAAGTTATAACCGGCACCTGTTACAATAAAAAAAATTAGGTAATTTCTTTTTTCGGATTTGGAAGTGAATGGGGTAGATCACTACCCTCTATAAATAGAAGAGTTTTTGAGTCACCCTAAGAACAACTGTCAAGTCGTTGACGCAGAAAAAGAAAAGATCATTATTCTGTTACTCAAACAGACTTTCAAGACTAGGACAGAGTGGATTTCAAGGAAAACACATGCTATTACGGAAATTCACGACAAGTAGCCCAAACTTTTCGATTACAATGTAGAAGTCAGTGAGTTCATAATAAATACATATCTAGATTGCACTTTTGTTTTTTAATTAGTAGCTCTTTTGTTTGCTGCGATAAGTGCCACGTATGAAAAAAAATAAATCTTATTGTACAATTTAAAAAACTACTTAAAGTGAGGTCTTAGAAATAAACATTTTTCACTTGATATTTTTTATGTTATTAATTTTAAACTTTTAATAGTTTTAAACGTTCCTGTTTTTCTTACACTGGAAACGAATTTAAATACAAAGACTATAATGAAATTTAGATAAATTTACCAAGAATACAGTAAAATGAATTTAAATTTCAGTTAACTTTACTATTATCCTCGTGAATTTCACTAAAATTGTTGTGTAGTCGTTGCATTTTGAACACCTTTTTCCTTGGTGTATTTGAAATAAGGCGACATATAAGGAACCAATTAGGTATTTTCACTTCAAATATTAGCTAAGTACACTTCGTTAAAAGTAAGGGGGAAACAATGGACCAAATCAATGGAACAAAACTTTATTTCTGTAATATCTTCGTAATGAATTATAATTACTATCATTTTATTATGTCATCAAATAGTTCTTAACAATAACAACTATTTTTCAAATACACTCATATAGAAAAAAGTAGTTTTTACGAAGATATTATTTAAATAGGACAAAAATGGTTGATGTAAAAATACCTAATGGTCATCTCATTTTTGATTAATCAATTAGTAAATTTTGTACAATCAATTAGTAGATTAAACATAAGCAATTAGTAGTTTCGCCACCGTCCGCCATGGCGACCGGTGGCATGCCACGTCTTGAGTTTGACTTGGTCAGGGGCGGCGAAACAGGTGTTGTAGGGGTTGAGCTCACAACACCTCGGCATTTAGGTGGTGTTGAAAACAACAC
>JAAAKG020148773.1:0-10186 GCA_010014905.2 Druon quercuslanigerum | reverse complement strand
AAGGATTGATTTAAATTAATTGCTTTATACATTAACTAATTTAAATTAGTTATATCGATAGACGACGCGCTAATCGTATCCCTATCGTACTTTTCCCGCGCGGTGGTACATATGCTATCCACACTGGAGGTAGCGCTGCGTTCTCAATGTTAAGAGGCAACTGCTTTCTCTCTAAGCAGTACGCTACGAATAAAATGCATCAATGCCTCGTGTTTACTTACATAGCTTTTTTGATTTTAAAAAGCGACCAGTCTTAGGATACCGGGTTGCTTCAGACAGGACGAATCTGTATTTTTTCAATATCGAAGTTCATTGCCTTTTAAACATTTTTTGAACTTTTAAGCATATGAACATTGTAAAGTCAACATAAACTATGATGTAATGTTATGTACATGTTTCTTGTCCTTGCGGTAAAGCTTACATTGGCCAATCGAAACGTCCGCTATTAATCGGAGTTAAAGAACACAAGAATAACGTCAGATTAGATGAAAAATATCATAAGGCTATAAGTCAACACTTAACTTAAGAATAGTGAATTGACTCTAGTTTTATAAAATGGAATGAGGTAGAAATTTTGCATATTAAACTAATGGATACAAACATAATTTTGCTGAAATGGTTTTCTTAAAAAAAAAGGAGGGGACGATTGCATTAATTTAGTTGCCGACTTAGATTATTTTAGTACTTCTTACAATACCATTGTTGAATTTATAACTAATTCAAAATTTTTATAAATTCACTTTAAACATTAATAACATTAATTAAGGAGCCGTATTTAAATTACGTAACGCATTTTCGGCTGTCTCTAGACCCCCCCCCCCTTCTTTAACAATAGAACTGTAACTAATTTTCACAGAGCGTTTGACCGCCCCCTCCCCTTGAGATGTTACGTAATTTAAGGTCTCTAAGGGGCCTGAAATATAAAGGGCACATAAACTCATGAGCCGCTGGCTATGTATTGTCTTAAGTATTGCCGAAGTATTGTGCCTATGTTCGTTCGAGCTGGAAAAGACGTAGCGGACGGAATGAGTTTATGTGTCCTTTTTTTCGGGCCCCTCAAATTTGAATTAAAAGAAATATATAATTCAGAAAAAGAAACTGTTCAAAATAATAATATGGTATTTTTCACTGTTGCTGACCCTTCTCACACCTACATATCTTCTCCGATGTGATTGCATTGTAATTCTTACGGCCGATTCCACCAACTGTGATCAAATTTTAATCATTGATTAACTTAGTTTAATCAGCACATTGCATTCCACACCTTTTAAAATATGATTAACGATTCCTGATCCTCGATTAACTTAACCGGCCATTTATATTCATAATATAAATCAATATATTTATGAAACATTCAAAATCCAAATCCATTTACAGGTATGGAGTCAATTTCCTTACTTTTTCTATTAAAATGTCTGGTTTCACTTCGTTTTTACACTATTCACGTATTTGAATCTAAACCTATTTTTCTATTTTTGCTTTTCTGCTAAAGTTATGGAAGTCACACATAGGGAAGTCACACGGAATCTAATTTCTGAAATTATAATTTGAATGTTTGATTTTCCTGAAAAATTCAAAAAGTTGTTATGATAATATTTAAGAGTATTTTGAAAGCAACTTTTTTGTTTTCTTGCCTTTTTTTGTATCGTTCATTGTTTTACTTGCAATGTTCATTTTAGTTTTTTTTGTTAAAGGCTAGAGGTAAAAATAAATTGTACGATTTTCCCAGTACTGCGAATAGCCGAACATGTAATTTTTAGATATTAAAAAAGTGTTCTAAAAAAACCTAGAGAATTTACGGTAGGCCAATCTAATAGATACATTTTTTTCTGAAATATCGTGCATCCAGATATACATGCATACAGACAGACACATTCGTAAAAACCTGTTTTTCGGATTTTGATGGTCTCAAAACGTGAACATTTGACAACAACGGGTGGGGTTGAATTTTACACAAATCTAATACCTTCTCTGATGAGAATGTAAAAATTCTCCTGGCCACAACATTTATTTATCCCTCATAAAGCTCACAAGATGTCTTCCCTAGTAAAGCCATTAAACATTTTTAAAATTTTTTTAAAGTTAAGCTGCCGAGTGCAAGAACCAGCCCGGCGCTCGAAAATGCGTAAAAGGATTGTCCGAGCGTTTCAAAAAAATAAAATTTTCAAAATCGAAAAAACACTGAAAGAAATTTAATAGTGTTGGCTATTTAAAAGAAATAGTTAGAACTGGATCTGGATGTAGGTGTAGTCAATAATAAACACCAACTTGTTTAAACAATATTTAATCTAACAAAACAATTATACGATACAATGTAAGAACCTCTCGGTAAGGCCGTCCCTCGAGTACTGTCCTCTGTGCGTTCCTCCCTCATCGTCCCCTCTCTTACGTTGGGCCTTACACCCCCTGCGACCTATGGATCTATCGACTATCTATCTAACCTAATATCTCCTGCTTCAAGTGACGTCCTCGTCACGAATCGCGGACATTTTTTTTGTTGGGTGCCTTCATTATTTCTTTCTCCCACTCATGACCCACGCAATGACATTATACAAGTAATCCTTCCTTACATCTAATCCTACAAAATACACGATTAGCCACCAAAATTAGAAGTACTATTTGTCATCCTTACCAGCTAAATATTTTAATTTATCTACAGCTACAATGGCTTTGTAGGGTCGCTCACTTTGCTGTTCTCCTTCGATGTCTTGTACGAGATACCTATCCCTACCTATACCTTTACGATCTCATAAGGACCCTTACATTCTGGTGCGATTTTCTTACTGTCTCCCGTTGCAGGCTCTCCACTTACAACCAGTACTAAATCGCCCTTTTTGTTTTTTTCATCCCCTAAGTCTAGTTGTTCATTTGATTCTAACAACTCTCATGTTAACGGATTAGTATTAGCGCCTATAACCTTCTTTTGGAAAACCCACTCATAAGGAGTTCTTTTAGTTACGCTGTGCTCACTGTTGTTCACTGCCCATTGTACAACTCCAACTTGAGCATCCCAATCATTGTCCTCTTCATTCGACGCTGTTGCCATACATGACAATAATAACGAATTTAGTCGCTCTACCTGTCCATTTGCTCGTCGAGTCGCAGTAGCTACTTTTAAATGCTGTATCCCTAAATGATTACAGAATTTTTCAAATTTATTTTCAGTAAAAGCCGTTCCTCTTTCCGAAATTGTCCGCATTTTTTTAGTATCATTTGCTAAAAATTCTCCCAGAAACAAAATGGTTTCTTCCGTCGTCGTCGATCTCACACTCTTCAAAACGGTATATTTAATGTACCGTTTCCATAATCCAGTAGCGATTCACTCGTTTTAGTGTAGGTGAATCCTAATGCCTTTGGTTCATCTTTTCGCATTACTACCGCCTCGCTACCCATGTCCACGTATGCCTTAATCTTCTTATCCTCGAGATAGGCATCCTTATAATATTTCAGTCGCTTTAAGTTCATCTGAACGTGCATCATCACCTTGTTCTCACTACCCGCGTCGGCTGGTCCCTCCTTCTTAGTTGACCCACTTGACCAACAATCCTTTCCCTTATGTCCCGGCTTGTCACATTTGAAACACATGTTATTCCAAGGTTTCGGGCACCTGTTCGCACTGTGTCCCTTATCCTTGCAATTGAAACACATTCGTGCACTATCACGTCCGTCCTGCCAATTACTATACGATGCCCCACTATTGTTACTCTTTCTTTGATTCCTACTATCACTGTCACTATCGTTGTTTTTCCTTCTACTGTAATTTTTATTGGTATCTTTAGTCACTGCTGTCAGATGATTCGCGCTTCTCAGGCCGGCAAGTAGTTTACTTGGCTTATCATATCTTGATAACGGACCTAAGTAATCCGTTAATCGCACGTTCTTCAACCCTTCCACTATCCACTCAATTGTCTCTCTATCCGGCATCCCTGTCTTACTGCACTTTGCTAGCGACTCGTAGAAATACTCCGTTATATCTTGTCGGGTTTGTCGAGAGTACTCCTGAGCTATCTTTCGCTTTTTAACTTCACTATCGTCGCATGGAAATGCTTTGATAAAAAGTGCCTTCAACTCGTTCCACGTTCGCTGTACCGGTGGCAGACTGTCACGTTAACTGTTCGCGACACCTGTTAATTTGATTAGTGTTTAGTACTTTTTCGCGACTTCCTTCCACTCGTAAAGGACAGCAAACTTCTCTATCTTTTTTAGCCAATCCTCCATTTTAAGGTCGCCCTTGACTGGATCAAATTATGGTAACACTTCCATCATGTCACGAAAGTGAGCGGCCTCCTCTGACGTCGCCATGTGGCTCAATAGTCTCTTGTCTGACGTCAGTAATTGCAGTCCTGCACTGTAGCTGCTAACTTCCGTGTCTACCCCGTTGCCCTCCGCCCCGAACTATCCTATGAAATTTTCCAAGCTATCGTTGAAAGGGACGCTACCCTTGGATGCTGCAGAACCCTCGGAATGTTCGCTTTCGCTATCAAAATTTTCTTCGCGAGCCGAATTTTCTCCAAACGGCACTTTCGCTACGTTTTTGGTTTTTCGGACCGCAATCGATTTTCCCCACAAAATTCTCCCTCTTTCTGGTGTTCATATACGGTGGCGCCTCATCCGATGTTAAGGCCTTTTTGTCACTCATAACACCAGTTTCGTCCCTCACACACCACACTGTTCACTATCTGCATTAATGAAAATAAGAAAATGAATTGCTATACTCCGACCGCATACAACTAAATTTTATTTTCGACGCTCAAATCGCGTCACCCTTCACCATTGAGTACAGAGTCCCTTTTTCCGAAGAGACGCTTCGAGCGCGTCCTACACTTTCCGATTTTTCTTTCTCGCAAAAACCGTCTACGTCCAGTATCGCACTTCTAAAAATTGTTGGCTATTTAAAAGAAATAGTTAGAACTGGATCTGGATGTAGGTATAGTCAATAATAAACACCAGCTTGGTTAAACAATATTTAATAAAACAAAACAATTATACGATACAATGTAAGAACTTCTCGGTAAGGCCGTCCCTCGAGTACTGTCCTCTGTGCGTTCCTCCCTCATCGTCCCCTCTCTTACGTTGGGCCTTACACCCCCTGCGACCTATGGATCTATCGACTATCTATCTAACCTAATATATTTACGGTGAATATAAAAACTCAATATCTTGAGAACAATAATTGGTCAATTTAATAGGAAAGATTGAGATATTATTTATTAAAACGTAGAATAATCAAAATTGATGATAAGATTATCAAATAATATCAAATCAATTACAGCAATGAATAGTTTGAGGTACATAAGTTAATAAAAATATTCTACAAATTAATATATTCAACATGAAGTGAGTATATATTCAACATGAGTGAATGACCCCTGAAACAAAAAACCTTGGATACTAATGGTCCCAAGTGGGGAACCTCATGGGACGATTTTGTGAGGATCTTCATTTGGGGTGATTTCTAGAGAGATTGATCAGCAACCTGGATCAGAACAATGTTGCAGAATGACCGTGTTATTTAAATAAAAAAAACGAGAATTCTAGATCAATCTAAAAATTATATAACCCCTTTCTAACAATACACCCTTCCCCACCGAGTGAGTCACGCCTACCCCGAAAGGCAAATGGCTTAAAGGTGTAAGAATAATAATACTCGACGTCTGCCCGCGCGAGAAGGCTGCCTGACGAAGCACACCTCGCGACGCATTAGCTAACAGCGCGGGCAGACATCAAGTACTTTTTCCAAATATGAATATCTCAGTACAATTCTAACGAAACGATATGAGATTTTCTAAAAAACTTCATTAAAAATGTTTGAAATTCCTGGTAATGTTTCGGTTTCCCGGACCAGTAGACATCCTGAATAACTTTTATAGGACATCTTCAATATTTAATACAAATTATTCAGTTCAGTATGAACTTTAGATTTTTTATTTTAAATCAATTAATTTAAAATTAAATAAATATTTTTCTATTTTCAATTAAGAAATTGAAGCTTCTCGTTATTACTGATGTAATTTATTAATAAGAATACTTAACGTAATGTAGGTTTACTTCAAGCAGCACGGCCCTCTGGTATTCTTCTTATGAGTAATACAAGATTCTTATTTTCAATTCAAAATCTTCATTTGAAGTTGGCGGGCGTGTTAATTGATATTTTATTAATAGGAGTCGCATGGCCCCTCCTCAGTAAGGTCATATTTTTCTCACAAGCGTTATTATATTTTAGATTTTGTATATAAGTAATCAGGGCCGCCGAGAGGGGGTCCGCAGGGGGCCCACAATCTTGAAATTTGGAATTTTTTATTTTTGAATTCCAGCAATTTAGATAGTTTATATAAACTTAGCGAAATTTCTTGACATTCAGTTCTAAATTATTTTTAGAGAGAACGCAAGTTGATAGCGCTGATTTCATTAAGTATTTCTCGTTTTTACATCTCGCCAGAATATAGTCACGTTTCCTTTGAAAAATGTTGAAGTTACTACTTCCCATTGTATAAGCAACGTTTTATAAAGAGAAAATAATATCGGGTGACACTGAGTATCATTTTTAGCCTACTTGAGGGACATGTTTATAAACATATTAGGGCCTTAGTTTTCGGTTTGCATTAGTTGTGAGAAGTCGTTTTCATAGTTATTTAGTGAATAAAAACTCTTTTTTGCGTGTTTGTGCATAAAATGCGCGGTATTGTACAGAAAATGAGCTAGAATCGTAAGTCAGGTGCACAGAAGCGGAAGAAAAAAGAAGACCGAGAAAAGAGGGCAACGAAAGGTCAACTTTTTTTGAATAGATTTTTGACGGTTTCTAGTCGTGAAGCTAAAGCTTTATTAGAACTTTCTTCAACATCAAGTCCTTCGGAACCTCATGGAGACACTGCCCACCCTATTGAAGATAAACTTGACAGCATCACTTTTCCAGAAACAGCTTCCGAGGATAGTAATGCTAGGGATAATTTAGCTGCACTTTCTTCACCTCAAATTTCGCGTTCATTACCCTCAATTATTGAACAATATCTCGGTGAAGTATCACCCAGTTTCAAGACTGAGGATGACACTGACAGTGATAATTTATCTGTACCTTCTGCATCTTGAGATTTTCCTTCATTACCCCCTTGCATTGAATCATATTTTTATATTGGATCACCCACTTTCAACACTAAAATTGACATACAGAGCTACCGATCTCTATTTTTAAGAAGAAACTAGGGAATGGTGATATTGTGCTTAGAGATTGGTTAGTATGGAGTAGAGCAAAGGAAGCTCTCTATTTTTTACCGTAAAAAATTTACAGCACATTTCCGCAAGTTGAAAAATCAGCGTTGGCATTACTTGAAGGTTATTCCGCTGCACGAAAGTGGAAGAAGCTACACGACAAAGTCTCTGAATATGAGAGTAGTGTCTCGCATGAAAATTATTATGTTCAATGGAAAACAGAAAGGAGAAAATTACAAACGGAAACTTCGTTAAGTGACTTGTTGTTTAAGAATAGGCCACACGGGCGAAAAGTGTGGAAAGAAATTCTAAGAAGACTTCTACATCTAACCTTGTTTTTCGCTGAAAGAGGTTTGGCTTTCCGCGGAGGCAGTGCCAATTGCAGTGCAAAATTGGAGACCCATCCAACGGTAACTTCCTCGGAATCCTTGAACTTCTAGAAAAATATGGCCCGCTTCATAATGACATCCTACGAATAGTCCGTCACTCTCAGGAAATCGGGAAAGGATTACAGGTGCATTACTTATCGGCAGATATTCAAAATGAATTTATGGTTGTCTGTGCAAACGAAGTAATCAATTATATTCTTCAAGAACGCAAAAAAGAGAATTATTCTCCACTGATTGTCGGCGCAACTCCAGATTCCGCTCACGTTGATCAAAGTGCTTTTTTAATTCGATATGTCAATTTCACTAATGAATATGAAGGAACCTATAAAGTTGAAGAGCGTCTACTGGTCTTTGTTGATTGTACTCAAAAAACGGTCGAAGCCATTGTCCAGCACACAATATTTAGTTCTAGTTCACAGAGATGAGAATTACTAAAGGAGAAAATAGACTGCTGTCTGCATTGAGCCTCTTGAATGTCGTGGCGATGTCAATGGACTCAAAAAGTATATGCGGAAATTAAATTGTTTACTTATGTCATCGATCTGGGAGAAATTTTTAAAAGCTATTAACATTGTAAGTAAAGTGATTCAGGCGCGAGGGGCAACGCTTGATGTTACGTGTAAGCATTTAAACAGCTTAATTGTAGAGTTGCAAGCTTTGCGTGATGAAGAATGGGAGAAAAATTGGAACGAAGATTGGATGGCCTGCATCTCTTCAAGAAGAAACCAAGAGAGGTCGCAAGCGGAAGAGAATGGCAGACGAGGTCGCAGAGTAGAAAATGCTGCATCAGATGTGAAAATCAAACGAAAGGTGTACTACGTTATTCTAGACCATGTAATTCAGGATATAATTGAGCGTTTTGAAGCAACGAACGAACTTCATCAAAGTTTCTCTGTTCTTTGGGAGTTTACCATCTTATCAGAAGAGGAAATTGAAAAACAAGCAACTGACCTGGTAAACCGATACTCCACAGACCTGCAGTATGAGCTTGTGGGTGAAGTAAACATGTTGAAATCTATTTTTGCTGAAAATTTCGGCAAAGATACTCTGTCATCTTTACAGTTACTCAAGGCTCTTCAAAGAACCAATGTCACTTCTCTGTTTCCAAATTTGTGCATTGCCCTCCGCATCTTTTTGACAATCCCCGCAACAGTGGCTAGTGCTGAGAGATCATTTTCTGCTCTAAAACGGATAAATAGCGTTCTGCGGTCCACAATGTGTCAGGACAGGACGTCCAGTCTGGATGTACGAGCTGTGGAAGCTCTACTTGCAAGAATAACCAACATGGAAGCTATTATTGACAATTTTGCTTCAAAGAAGGCTTGAAAAGCTAATATTTAAGAGCAAAGTAAGTGCAAAGTAATTGAAAACCAGGGTTTGGCAATTAGAAATTATTCATAAATCAGCGTCAGAAGAAATACGTTTGGGGGGGGGGGCGATGTTATTGGGCCCTGGGGCCCGGAGAAGCTCTTGGCGGCCCTGTAAGCGATTTCCAGATATACTCTTCTATGTATTTATGCGTTGTGTGTGAGCGTTTATATGCATACGTTGAAAGAGGCGTCAGGTTTAAGCTGAGAATGTATTATGTAGTATGACTGCGTTGTGTATACCTATTTGCGTATCAGGCCATGGGTATTACTGTCTGCACTTGAGAGTTAGTAGTGTTTACCTCTCTTGCTGCAGTTATACTTTCATATTCATATTGTTTCTACGAAAGTCTGAAAAGATTATTTTTGACTTTCGAATTCATTACGTTAATGTCGTCTTGAAACCGCTCGTTTATTTTGATATAAAATATGGAATTCGCCAGTTAAAAACTACTATATCGATTCTTAAAAAACATCACTTATTCCGTGTTTTGATATTTTACAATACTAAAGTTTCAAACGTTTTTATCATTTAATAAAATAAAAAGTCTCTCTGTGTGCTGTACAAAGGGCCTCGTGTTTTAACTGTGGTATCTGCACCTTTATTTCCAAGCCCAAACGTTTGAAACTAACACTCTAGACTCTAGAGCAGTGGTTGGCACGCTCTTGCCCAGGGCAGGGTACCCTGTCCTGGCTGCCCTGTGACCTGCTCTCAGGGCAGTACCTGCGAGATCGGCCAGACAAACCTTTTCCTCAGAATTCCTTTGTTGGTAAATTGTTGAGAAGTATTTAGTATTAAATTGAATGTTAAGCTGACGTTTCTTGATATTAAACTCCTACAAATTTTTTAATTTTCTAGGCAAGTAATATATCATTGGAATCTGAATATTGATAGATGCTTATTATGCTATTTTTATATCGTTAGTTGAAAAATTTAAAGTTTTTAAGTTACCTACTATGGATATACCGAATGGATATACCATATGTTTGAGTGCAGAGAATCGTCCTAATGGCACAAAACGCGATTTGGGACTTCAACCCCACCACCAACTTCCACTCGTTACTGGAAAGGCTTCGTGGTTGTTCGTGGCACGTGCCACGTGACGTACATGGCAGAATGCAGTACCCCAGATAAGTTTTGAAGTAGGTGCATAACTTTAAATATGTGTGTTGCAAGATCCTGATTTCAAATAATGTTGACAATTTCTTTGTAAACTGTTAGCA
>JAAAKG020148772.1:0-10186 GCA_010014905.2 Druon quercuslanigerum | reverse complement strand
TTTATTTGCAAAGCTATTCAAGAATCATTAATATTAGGTACATTGAGTTACAACTCAACATGGCTCTTCAATATTGGCTATCAAATAAAAATAAAAACTTAATTGCAAAGAAGCTTAACTTCCAGCGTTGCCAAACAGAAGCCTCGGCAGAGATGAATTGCATCAACGTTTATTTGTAAAGCTAATCAAGAATCATTAATATTAGGTACATTGAGTTACAACTCAACATGGCTTCTCAAGATTGGCTATCAAATAAAAATAAAAACTGAATTGCAAAGAAGCTTAACTTCCAGCGTTGCCAAACAGAAGTCTCAGCAGAGATGAATTGCATGAACGTTTATTTCCAAAGCTAATCAAGAATCATTAATATTAGGTACATTGAGATACAACTCAACATGGCTCTTCAATATTGGCTATCAAATAAAAATAAAAACTTAATTGCAAAGAAGCTTAACTTCCAGCGTTGCCAAACAGAAGCCTCGGCAGAGATGAATTGCATCAACGTTTATTTGTAAAGCTAATCAAGAATCATTAATATTAGGTACATTGAGTTACAACTCAACATTGCTCTTCAAGATTGGCTATCAAATAAAAAAAAATAATTAGTCTACTATTTAACTTTTTAATAAGCCTCAGCATCTTTGCCTAAATAACAGAGTTCGTTGAGTTTCCTAAATTCCATAGCGAGTTCCTGGAAGTCTTGGGTGTCCTTGTTGTTTGTCGTTTTGGTTGCATTTCTGCTTTCCTGAGGAGGCAAAGAGTTTGCCCATGCAAGCAGCCTGGTAGATCTTAGAGGTGAAAAAGCATCATGTGTCCTTGCGGATGGTGATATTTTCTTCTCTCGTGGCTACTCGAGCGGATGTTTTCTGGGTGTGGCATAAATTCTTTCCAGTCGTTTAATGTATGTTGGGGCATCTGGTATCATTTGCCTGATGCTTGCCTCCACAATTTGAACATTTAGGCAGTTCTTTGACTTTTTAAAAGTTCTTGTTCTCCACACTATTCTCCTCATGTCGATACTTATCCGTGAGATGCGCCTCCGCACACCTGACACATTTAGGTGAGTTTTTGCAGTGCGAGCTTTCGTGCCCAAATAGTTGGCATCTACGGCATTGCGTAACTCGTCTGTTTTTCCTGTATTTATCCCAGTATATTCTCACATTCCGTTGGAATGCTTTGCTTCATGCGAATTATTTTTTCTGTTTTGACACCTTGGTGTAGTAGGTCTTCTTTGATTTTCACAACAGGAATAATAGGCAGTCCCTTATCCACCAGGTGTCGTAGTTTCTCATCTTTAAGTGGGTGAGTAAAATGGGCTGCATTTGATCCATCCAACTTCTTCTTTATGGGGCGGTAGTCATCCTTGTCAAAAGCAAGGATTGACAGTCCTTGTCTGGAAAAATTAAACCTCGTCCTTTTTGAAACTGTAGCTTCGTTGATTTATTCCATAACCAAGCCCTGGTTATTAATCTTGGCGGTTAGCACAATAGACGGCACCTTCAGTTTGGGCTTCTTGTCAGGTTCGCTCTTGGAGCTGATATCGTCTCCATCCATGCTGTCAGTATTGTCCGGCAAGACTTCATATCTGTTTTGGGTACAGATATCTTCATTTTTCGTCGCCTTCCTGGATCTCTTTGGTCTGCTTACAGCCATGTTAGATGACGGCGCGCCACACGCCTTCCGCCCTTACTCAGGAACTGAGAGACGCGAGCCAAATACCTTCGTTTCCCAGTTTTAACAAGTTTATCTACTTTTTTATGGGAATGTTCTCAGTGAAATCAATAAATCGATAGAATGATATCAATCTCAATTTGTTATTTCATGGCAGGAGCACGCCTTTTTAAACCCACCGTGCCGCATGGGAGTAGGTCGAAGTGAGAAGAACCGAGTGGAGGAAGATGCGCGCGTCGATCTTCGTTAGTGCTGTACTCGCGTTCTTCGCCGCCACTCGCACTTCGCCTCCCTGACGTCACGGCTAAAGTCACATTCCTCCACCCCCTCTCTCTTTTTTTATTATTATTTCTACATTCTCTTTTGCTAAACTAGCATCTTTAAGTTTTTCGCTGAAAGTGGGAAATAATTTTTGATAACAAATAAAAATTTTAAACAATAATTTATTTTTTAGTATTTATTTCTTTATTTATTTTTAAGAGAACAATAATATTATTTTTCTAGATTTCCAAAATTGTCTTAAAATCGTTCAGACTACTTCGGACAATTTGGGAAATCTTTTTAAATCTTTAAAAACATTCTGATAAAATTAATTTTTCGGAATAAAAAATTACTTTAAATTTTCTCAGGAATCTTAGAAAAACTAAATTTTGTTTTTAAGTATTTGAACAGCTTTCAAACTTTGAATTATTAAAAATTTTGAAATGCTTCTATATTTTTTTCTAAATTTTTAACAATCTACATTTTAGCAATTTTTTGAAATTATTTTAAATTATTTTTCAAATACTTGAAAAATTGCTCAAAAATAGAAAAATTGTTTTACAATTTTTCAGATTTTTTTAAATATAATTAGAAATCTTGGCATGTTTTATAGTATCTTTAAATTTTCTTCGAACAGTAATTTTTCGAAAAAAAAAAAATTTTGTTAGTGTCTTCAAATCTTTCCAAATTCTGGTAAAGCTTCTAAGTTTTGGTTTCATAATCTTTAAAAATCTACATTTTTGTTATATAATCTTTCCAAAAATGTTTCAACTTTGAAAAATATCTTTTTAAATAACTTCAAGTTTTTTTTACAACTTTTCAATTTAAAAAAAATCTTAAATGCTTCCGGATTCTTGAAATTATTCTTGTGTTCCAAACAAAATCATATTTTTTCAACACGGTGTCAATTTTTAAGCCGAATAATTCTATCTTTTGAACAAATATTGTTTTTCTTTCATTTAGTGAAATTTTCATGCCAAAAATAGGAATTTTCTACAAAACAGTTTAATTTTCAACCCGCAAAAGCTTATTTAAAGCATACGGAACGAACTGTCACGCATTTTAGAACAAGGCCTTGTGATTTCAAAGTTATTTTTTGACTTTTGAGGCTTTGGAGGAATCATCTTTTCTTTGTAATATTTTGTTAAAATTTTTTAATATTTTCTGCTGCTAATTCGTTTTTTTATTTGATATCTATTCTATTTTTCATGGAAGTTTTCTCTGTTTGGTTTGAATTAAACTAGTTTTTATTTCAAGTTACAATATTTTTTTGTAGGCTAACCACTACGTAAGATCAATCCTAGAAAAAACCTATCAACAAAATATATAAATTTTTAACCAAATAGTTGAATTTGTAGGCAAAGATTTGAATTTTCAACCAAAAATGTCAACCCAATTTCAACCTAAAAATTTTCAACCCAATAAAAAAGGTCAGCATCTTGAAAATAGTACACATAATCACTTTTATTAAGAAACAGTTTTATTTGTCAATTGTACACATTTTTAATTTAGATTCAGTTTTTGAATTTAAAAATAAGACACAAATGACACTAACCTCCTTTTACTTTAAACGTACATTGTTTTAGTTTTCTCATGTGAAAAATTAAAGTAGGTGAAAACAGATTTCCCTGAAACCGTGAAAAGCGATGAGGACAAAGCCGAGTTCCGGAGTTGGGTTAGAAAGACCTCGTTGTTTACGCTCGAATTGATTGGCGCGCCTTAGAAAAAGAAAACCATGTGTTTCTTTTATTTCCTAGCCATGAGACCATACCCGAGACTCCGATTATGTTTTCACATGCCACTTCCTATTTGTCAGAAGTTTTTTTTTCATTGCCGAAATCACGTCCTATTTCCGAGGTTGTTGAAGGTTAGCTTCTACGCCGAGCATGATTTTGAGAAAAGAACAATGATGCTTGGAAATTGAAGCTTGGAATGTAAACTTATGTACATAACCGATCGCAAGTGGATTATATGCTGTGCGCTTGAGCATATTCATCAGTTATATTCTTGATACATCCCTTCATTATTCAGTTGTTTCCGTATTTTGACCAAATGAGGATTCTTAATCCTCTGATCGCGACCTGGATCGCCATTGTGAATTCTGCTGGTAAATATATTTTTTTAATGTTCTGTGCAAAGATCATTATAGCTTTATTACAAAATTAAAATGCAACCGTTCTTAATTCTTTTTGCAGAATTCAGTTCACAGATGGGGAACCTAAATCTCAATAACGAATATCCTAATCATGCTACATCTTTTGGACAGTCTTCTGGTGTACAACCACAAAACTCACATACTAACGTTAAAAAAGAATTTGTAAGTTCTACCGCACACGGTCCTCCTTACGATATTGAAGCTCTTGCCAAATTTTTTGCTCGTCAAGAAGTTCTTACAGTCGAAAGCCCTAATCCAAATCATTCTCATGTCGGGAATTTTCCTAGCATCTTAGAACCTCTTACAGATGAAGATACTCGGGATTCGCCTCTTGGGTTAAGACATGTGATAGGAAAATTGCATAACGGCTTGTTTCGAGTGAATAAAGAGGAGACAGGATATGAACCAGTGAAACCAAATAAATTAACGCACTTATTAATATCAATTCCCGATCTGTGCATCCTTGGAATAGTAGTCAGATCAACGGATCAGTTAAAATTGACGTATTGGGGTCTATATTCTATACATAAAGGAAGAAGTCTCGAACGAGTTACAGTTCCGCATAACAGATTTGTTGCTGAAATAATGAACCCGGATGAAATTCGCGTATTCCCAGACAAACGAATTTTTGAATACCCAGCAAATGCAAAAAAAACCTTAGAAACAGATAAACTGTGAGAAAAAAGATTGGAAACCATTCTGTATTTATGTTTAATTATAAATTTATCTGACAAAATGTATTCTTGAATTATTTTACGTAATATATTCACTCGAGGCCAAAAGCGCAAGTGAAAAAAATTCGATAAAAAACTATCCTCAATAGCTCACTTTCTATTTATTTACACCTCTTATGTTAAGATGCGTGCGATGATGTTCACATCAATTTAAATTAAGTAACTAGGCCTAGACTCGACGTTATTGTATTAAAAACTTATTATTTGAAACTGCTCTTTTAACTGAATTTACTCTGATAAACTTTTTTATTTGAACAGTTACAAATTTCACATCTTCAACTTGTTCTCAATTCCGACTAAGGATGTACTACTACTTCCTTTCCTAATCTTCTTAACCCATTTGCAGAATAATTTATAATTTTCTTCAAAATAATTTTGCATTTTTTTATCTTCTACTTTAATTTTGTCTCTGTTTTATTTTAATTTTTTAATTTAATTTCTAGTTGCGTCTCCTCATTGCTAATGATTTCATCATTCCACGAAGCATCCCCAAGTTATCCTTGCTACAACCGCAATATCTAATTTGCAATACTAAAATAGATTTCTTTTTTACGAAGAAACTTAAAAATCAATATTTCCAATTTGAAATTGAAAATTTGCACCCGGATATATTTGGTCCAGCAGTTGGTGCTTTGTCAGTTTACATAGCATGCACACATCCAAAGAATCTCACTTGCCAGTGTTACCAAACAGAAGCCTTAGCAGAAATAAATTCTATTGTATCAACAAAAATCAGTTTTGTTAGAAAAGAAAACACTGTGGAAGAAAACTCTTGTCATGCACAAGCCACAGATTATGAATCTGAATACATTTTTTTTAAACAATTTACTTTTAAAGCAGTCTTATTTATCTTACGCATCAAAAAAACTTTAGGGTATAAGAAATTAAATTGGTTTCATAATAAATTTTATACATTTTATCATGCATATCGTCCCCAAATTTGTGTCAATCCACACAAAAAACAATGCGTTTGAAAAAAATATTCAGAGGTTCTGCGAGCCCAAGAAGTTTAACACTTATTTGTCCTAAGCAAAAAAGACGTTTACTAATAAATTTAATTAAGACTCATCTATATTAGGGCAAGCGTCCCAAAAAAAAATATCTGTGAGCGAAAAAGTGGGTTAGCAATTTTCTCTTAGAATAGAGTTAGAAAATCCCAGTTTTCTCCAAATGTCTAAACCTGTTTTAAGTTCTTCAATTCGATCAAGGCAATAATCATTTAAGCTTCACAGAAGTAATTGTTTAAACAGTTTTTCAGGTCAACGAAAAAACTATTCACCGAGTATGTATTGGGATAGCACCTTGAGGAGCATTGTTATTTTATTAAAAATAGTAAAATTCCATTTTTTCACTATCTCAAAAAGCGCGACGCGTAGGGCAGAATGGATAATACAAAAAGTAGTCTCTTTACGCGCTGCTTGCTTCGCTCGCAAATCTGAGCGCGCCTATCTCAGCTGTTAATGTGTGCACAAGGACCTAGAAGGATCTTACAGCGGTTCCTGTACAAAAATCTAGACAAGAATCTATACAGACAATCTTGACGTTTCCTTTGTAGGAATTTGGAGAAGTAAACTGAAGGGTCCGCTCTCTAAACCTGTTAACAGCATTTTCTCGAAATCGATTTTTTTGTATTTTCTAGAAAATTTTTTATATACGGTTAATCGCCCGCAAGCGAAACGACAGCACCTCAAGAGAGACAAGGGCGGCAGCAGCGCTAATCGCCCGATCCCAAGAATTGCTCTCTGGAGAGCTCAAGTTCAGTTCGGATGAAAAGCCGAAACCCGGTTCTTCCGAATAGGAAAGGGACCACGACTGTCCCCAACAGCGTTGCAAAAAGGTTGAATTAAGTAAGTCACGCGCCATTTTCTCGCCACTTGACGCGCCACCAAAAACTTTCCCTACTCACCCTTCTAACGCTGAAAAAGACCAAAACTTTTTCCACGTAACTTCCTTTTTACCTGCCGATCTGCTCCTTCCAATCCCTCCCTCTCCTCCTCCCAGAACCATCTCCAATGATTAGGTCGAATAAATTTTTTGCTCCTTTATCTCCACCTATCTCATCCCCTTGATCCATCCATTTCCTCTGTCACCCCTTACCAAAAAACCCACCTACCCCCATTCGGCCAGAGGTTCAACGAATCCTGGCCGATCTTCCTTCTCTGTTATATCCAGAAATAATTTTGTGCTGCAAACACTTAATTTTCGATTATTATTATTAATTGAGCTGAGTTTTTGCGATAATTGTCGTGAAATTGGAGGTGATTGTTTGATGGTGGTAGAAGAGAGGAAAAGGAAGGCGGTAGAATTAACGAGATGGGAAGAACAAAGGAGGACTGGAGTAAACTAGGAAGAATTGGAAAAAAATTACAGGGAAAGACAATTACAAGAATGATAGGGGAAAGGGATCGGAAGAGAGAAGGTGGACCAGAATAGCAAGATTTAGATTGGGAAACGAGGTAAGAGAGGGGATGTATTGGGAAAAGGGAGAGAAAAGAATGTGTAGATTATGTGATTGGGAGGAGGAAACATGGGAGCACATAGAAGAAGGATGTAGGAGAGGTATGGAAGATAAAGGAAGATGGTAAGAGAGTGTGGTTAAGATTCTATGGGAGGATGGATTAGGAGAGGAGTGGATGAAGGAGTTGGAGGGTGCTAGGAGAGCGAATGAGAGTGAATGAAAGAATACATGTGAAAAAATGGCAACTTGGAGGACAAAAAAAGTGAAAGAATAAGGAAACGGAATTCGCCTAGACTAGAAGCGTAAAGATTGTAAGTAATAGATATGTAATAGCATAAGCAGACTAAGAAGAAGAGTGAATTCGGGTGGATCAAAATGTAAACACTAAGGTCCGCCTGAACCGTTTCAAATTGGAAAGCATGCTATTGCCCTTTCAAGACAACTGTCGCAACCGCTCTGGTCCTTCTCCCCTGAGAAACTGTATGGGCCAGCAGTTCTAGGAATGCTGAAAACGGGGTGATGAAAGCGAGAGTTTGGTGCACTTAAATATCCAACTAAAAAAATATGAATTGTGAACTAAATAGTTACATTTCTCACTGTAAAATCTGTGCTTCTGTTTTAATTGAGAATCATTTTTTATGGTTTAAGGTAAAAAGTAAAGTAGGTGAACACAATAGCCTAGAACCTTGACATCGCAGATCTTAATGTATCGCCTTTCTAGAAGCTTCAACTGCAGCATTATTATTGCAGTCACAAAGTCTTCACTGTTTACGTTCGAATTTTCTGGCGCGCCTTAGAAGAAGAAGACCATGAGTTCCTATTTTTGCGCCATGAGAAATAACCGGAACCGGCAGTATATCAAGGTTACAGTGTCTCGACTTTGAAAATGATTTTGCATATCACTTCCTATTTGTCACATATACGAAATGTGGAATTATATGAATTATTCACGCCATATTATATATACTGGGAGCTTCCGTATATTCATTAGTTACATTTTTGATGAAGCCCTCCATTATTAAGTTGTGTCTGTGGTTAAAAACATGAGGATTCTTTATCCTCTGGTCGCCAGATTGGTCATCATTCTTAATTCTGCAGGTAAATATATTTTTTAATGATTTCTCCAAAAAATATTATAGGGTTATTAAAAAATTAAGATGAAACCGTTTTTATTTCTGTTTGCAGAGTTTAGTTCACAGACGGAGGACTATCATAATTATTATAAGCAAATTTTTAATTATAACGAAGTACAGAATAATACGCTGTATCACAATAATAACCTGTTTACCAATAAGCAAGATCACCACCATAACCGAGATCAGCACCATAACCAAAATCACATTGTTTCCCCGGATCCCACTCATCACTTATATTCTGCTTCTGTTGGACATTCTTCGGGTGCACAACCTCACAACTTACATACTAACGTACAACTACCAAAAAGTTCTACTGCAAACGGTCCTCCTTACGATATTGCTGTTCTTGACAGATCTTTTAATATTTACCGAGTTCTTGATGTCCATATCCATAATGAACATCATTATCATGTCGAAGATTATCCTAGCATCTTACTACCTCTTACAGATCGCGATAACAGGCATTCGCCTGTAGGGTTAAGAACTGTGGAAAGAAAATTGCCACCCGGCTTTTTTCGGCTGAATAGACAGAAAGATGGATACAAAGCAATTCAACCAAAAGGCAAGATGACATTAGTAATATCAATTCCTGATTTTTGCGTCCTTGGATTTATTATCATACAGCGCCCTGTATTGGTGTATTGGGGACTATATGCTATATACCATCGTAGAGGAACTCTCGAAAGAGTTACAATTCCCGATCAAAAAGATATTGCAGAATTAATGATCCCGGACGAATACACCTTACTCCACGACGAACGTACATTTCAAAAATCACCAACAACTTAAACCCATTCTGTATGTATCTTTCATCACATAATAATCTGAAAAATTGTATCCCTAAATTCTTTTACATAATATCTTCACGCAAGAGGGGATAGGGACAAATTAAAAGAATTAAATAAAAAAACTATCAAAAATTACCCAATTTCAATTTATTTACACCTCTTATGTTAAAGTGCGTGCGATGATGTTCAGATCAATTTTTAATTAGTAACTAATCCCATAGTCGATATTATTAAATTAAAGAATTATTTTTTAAAACAGCACAATTAAGTAAATTCGTTTTGATAAACTGTTGTATTTGATCAGGAAAAATTCAAAATTTTTAAACTGAACTTAGGCATGAATCTCTTATTACCACACAGTTTCGAATAGAATTATTTTTTTCCACAACTTTATCTCTGCGGACGCTGCAACTATTGCAGTCTGATCAAAGAGAAGAGACATTTCAGGTTACAATCGAGAACAAAACTACGAATTTTATTATAACCATTGTCCCTACTAATGTTACTTGGGTACTTTAAGATTTCGATTGCTTCTCTATGTTTTCGTGGCAAAATACTGTGTGTTGTTGCGATGACGGTTGTTTTATCAAATAAAATGATTGGCCTGAGTGGCCAATTAAGTCTTAATTAAAAACCCAGGAGGGCGGAAATCCAAATAGGGTTGGTATTCTAACCGTTGTCACTATTGATGTTATTAGTTTACTTTAAGAATTCGACTGCTTCTCTATATTTTCTTACAAAAATATTGTGTTTTTGCGATGACGGTTGTTTTATCAAATAAAATGATTGGCCTGAGTGGCCAATTAAGTCTTAATTAAAAACCCAGGAGGGCGGAAATCCAAATAGGGTTGGTATTCTAACCGTTGTCACTATTGATGTTATTAGTTTACTTTAAGAATTCGATTGCTTCTCTATATTTTCTTACAAAAATATTGTGTTTTTGCGATGACGGTTGTTTTATCAAATAAAATGATTGGCCTGAG
>JAAAKG020148771.1:0-10187 GCA_010014905.2 Druon quercuslanigerum | reverse complement strand
GTGAGAGAGTATACTTTAACTATAGTCTAGTATAGACTATAGTAGCGATGGTAGCTGTTTCTGCCGATCATGGGAACAATTTTGACAATTTTTGGTAATAATAAGTTCTGAAACTAGACAACTATTTGGTCCCATACTTTTTTTCCGTGTAGTTATCATAAAGAGTGTCACAAGAGCAAATGACGCCTGAAATAAAACAACTTGGATACTAATAGGTAAACCAAACTAAATATACCAATTGAAATATTAGAAAACTATAAAAACAAAGTTCAATCATAAGTATCTACAGACTGAATACGAAGTCTAACTTGTGGAAACTGAAAAATTCATACTAGTTAAAGATGTCATTTTTGAAAAACAAATTTCTTGAGATTGAGGTCAATAGGAAAGTTTGAAGGGGTTAATTCTGAAATCTTCCATGATAAAACTGATATTTCTGACAAGGTATCAATATCAGTAGTAGAGTCTCATAAATCTGATACTAATAAGCCTGATACATTGAAATCAAAGGTAGATGAAATTTCAAGCAGAAATTTCCGCTGTATGAAAAATTTTAATTAAATTAATTCTCATTTAATTAATCAAATCTGTCCATTAATAATAAAACTTGAGAAATACGATATGCCTTGTCGAAATCGTATTGCATGTTTAATGTACGTGATTTTATGTACGCAACCTGGCATAAACAAAGCCGTTAATATTTTGAGCAGACATATTCGAATAAGAATAATAAAGAATTTGGCAATGTTTAGAAAGGTTACTGAGAGATCTTAATGATTAATTGGTATTTAATTGACGTACGTTCGAGCTAATTACAATAATATTTTAGTTGATTATATTGATTCCGACTGGGATCGCTATGATGATAAAGGTAGAAAACATACAACGGGTTTGTTTATTTTTGTTATTTGCATATAGATATAAAATAACATTTTTTAAGGAGCACGTTTAAAAGGTTTATGCGAATAAAGTATATTGCAGCAAAAACCCAATTAGATGAATATCTGACAAAACCGTTTACTTTTCTAAGGTTCATAGAACTCACAAGTGAAATGAGTCTGGAATATTTTTATGGTATGAAGATCAACATTGTGTATCTTTCTGATGATATGATGATAGTCGGATCAGGTTTTTCTGGGGTTCCTTAAGCCTTTGCAACGGAAGTTGGACCAATTATTAATGCGTATAATTGGCATAATCTGCATTTCGTAGTATTTAATCGATAGTTTACACGTCATATATTTCGAAATCTCTGGAACAAAGATTCAATATCTTTGCGCAATATGTATAAAGTAAAGTATATCATGGATGGAAATGTGCTTATTCTGTGCATGTGATATAGGTGTGACACATTCCTTCTTCAGTCTAAAACCGCATCTCAATCAGTAAAGGCCTGTCTTCCAAGTGTCTTGAATAAAACGAATTGTTTAAAGTTTTATTGAAGTTTTATTTCTTATAATGATATGTGTGCCATGCTTTTGAAGAGGCGAAACGCCTCTCAGTTTGAAAAGTTTAAGTTGGTTGAAAAAAATATTCTAGTATTTTGCTTATTCGTAGAATATGTAGAATATTGATTAGTGATACCAAAACATAAAAATTTCTAACATTTGTTCTTGGTATGAATGATATCATTATCAAAGAATGTAATCAGAAATGTAAATCTTGTGTTCAGAAACAAAATATGCACTTAAAATTTGATCTTAAGAAAAAACTCTTAATTTGTCTGCTCTACATTGTTTGTCACTTGAGATATTGAAATGGATAATCGATTGCTCTTGACTTTGACTATGTTATTCATTCAATTTTCTTCCAAATCCTTATATTATGCCCTACCGCAAGTAAGAATAAGGCAGGGTATTCTTCAAGGTACTATTCACAGGACTAGGAAAGAAAGAAATGTTGCAGCTTTTCTGGGGATTCCCTATGCTGAACCTCCAGTTGGTGAACTCAGGTAAAAGATATAATAATGATTTAAAACTTATTTATGTACAAAATTTAAGAAATTTTTATTTTTAATCTTCTTTATTGTCAACTGCAGTATGATATTTATCATATAAATATAAATTAAAATCTTTTTTTACAGTTTTCTATTCAAAAATCATTAATTCAGTGTTTTGAAAATCATTTTTTTGTATTCAGATTCAGAAATCCTGTACCAGCAAAATCGTGGGAGGGAATACGTAATGCAACCAAAGATGGAGAAGAATGTCCTCAATATAATTTAAAGCAAATACGAGTTGGAGTTGAGGATTGTTTATCGCTAAATGTATACGCTCCATTAGATAAATTTTATTCGCCATTGGTAATTTACTTTTAATGTATTAAATAATAATTGATGATACATTAGCAATAATTTCAATAATCCTCATGACAAGTTCTTAGTTTGTTTTACATTGTTTTGTGTAGTTTCTCAAAAAGAAATTTTATTTTAAATTTGTTGAACTGTGTTTAACAAAATCTATAAACAATTCTTGACCGTGAACTACAGAAAAACCTTTTAATACAAACACCCTTGCCATGTTATATTTTTTTACAAATTTGCAAAAAACATGCTCTTGCAAGTTTAGTTATAAGTTTTTTTTTAAATACACTTTTTTATTTAAGTTTTAACTTACGATTTCTTCAGTTTCAGTCAAAGAAATATGTCATTAGTTTGTGGTTAGGAAACAAATCGTCGTTTTTAAAGCGTGAAATTAATTTAAAAACGCAATATTCACGATGTTAAAAGGGTGATTTTTTTCTAATTATAATTTGTTATATTTTCAAAAAACTGAATTGCACGTTTAACTTTTTTTAGGCATTAATGCCAGTCCTGGTTTGGATTCACGGAGGTGCTTTTATACTCGGAAGTTCTAACTCTCACCTACACGGAGCTAATTATCTTTTAGATAAGGATATAATTCTAGTTGCAATAAATTATCGTTTAGGAATTTTTGGATTCCTCAGCACTGGAGATGAAATTGCACCAGGAAATTTTGGATTAAAGGATCAAGTTCTTGCTCTCGAATGGGTCCAAGAAAATATTCGATTTTTTGGAGGGGATCCTAATAAGGTGACATTGTCTGGCCAAAGTGCTGGTGCTGTCAGTGTTGCTCTTCACGCACTTTCAGACAGATCTAATGGTGCCTACATATTTTTGCTAATGAAATAAACATCTAATAAAAAGATCCATCTAAGAGAAAAATGATATACAGATTAAATATTTCTAGGCCTTTTTCAACAATATATTATTCAAAGTGGCAGTCCAATTGCTCCTTGGGCTTTTCAAAGCAGTTCAAATTATCCAGCGCTCTTAAGAGTTGTTGGACGACAAATAAACTGTTATTTTGTGGATATGACGTCGATCATAGAATGCTTTCGAAACAAAACATCTGTTGAGTTATTGGAAGCAAGTATTTCCATTGGCGTGTTACGTCACCAAATGGCTCAATTTTTGAAATGGACACCAACAAACGAATCTAAAACCTTGAAAAATGCCTTTTTAATTGACAGTCCAATTAATCTTATTAAGCAAAACAAATTGAAAGATAAGCCTTTCATAACTGGAACTGTCTTAGAAGAAGGCTTATCGGTGACACAATGTAAGTTGAAAATATTAGTTTTAATTGCAATTTAACCAAATTTAATTGATTCCAAAAACGGGATTTCGACCGAATTTGTAATATTTTCAGATTTCTATAAAGATGAAATAATGCTGAATGCTGCATCTTTTTTTAGTTACTTTCTTTTTAAAATTCACATGCCCATCGTCAATGACATTTTAAAAACGTATTTTCCACCTAAAAGTGTAAATCGTTTAGAAAAGGATATTAACAAGTTTTATTTTGAAACTAAGTTCTTCACTTCGGGAAGGGAGGTATGTATAATACTTTGCAATAAATACAAGTAAAATAACAACAATAAATATTTTTTAATATAACTATCTATTTTTTCATGTTTTAACAGATGATGCAAAAAATTACAGACTTATTATCGGACGCTTTGTTTAACTACCCTCAAGTGATATTTATAGAAGAGGCTGGCAAAAAAATGAAAAGTCCTATCTACTGGTATTTCTTTAATTATGAGGGTTCTCGTAGTCAAACCCATTTGCAAACAGGTAGTCGCGTAAAACAAGGCGTGTGCCATGGTGATGAATTGTTTTATTTATTTCCTATGAATTCATCAGCTTCAGAAAGAATAAGCAATGAAAAGGCTGATAGCAATATGATTGACATAATGGTGGATTTATGGACATCTTTCGTAACTAATGGGTAAGAGAACGAGAGGCAGAATCGTAAAAATCAAGGAATAATAATATTTTATATAACACTGCATGCAGAACTAAATTTTTATTGAAAAAACATAAAAATATTTATATACTCTCTATCTACATTTTTACAGAAAACCAACATCAAGCAATTTTAGTTGGGTGCCTTATCAACAAAACTCGAGTTTCTTAGTAATTGATGGAAATTCTAATAAGCCAAAACTGTCATTTGAAGAGAATTACTTACAAGAACGAATGAACTTTTGGAGAGAACGTGCCCCAACATCTTAAGGGGATTTATTAGAGTTATAAAAAGAAATTTAAGATTCAGGCCGCAAATTTGAATATTTTCGTCTGATTTCTTAAATACGTCATCTAAATATTATTCTCTTGCGTTTAAACAGCCGGTTTTCCGATCAAAAAATTATATTTTGTTTAATTATCAAAAAAGGAGAGTACAGTAGAGAAAAATTGCAGTGACGCTCAGTGTTAGCTGTGTGTGTATTCTCGCGGCACTCTCATCGACCGTCGTAAAACTTAGGAGCGCAGACTCCCCGGAGTGCATCGAATTGCTCGTAACGAACAACCCTTTCATTGTTATGAGATGCAGGACAGTTAGAAAAACTGCAATGACAAAGGTATGACTGGATTGAATTTTTATTAGCAGAATTAGTTTATTCAAATACTTTTAAGAAATTGAAAAAAAGATTCATGAAAATCGGTTATTACTTGCAGTAATAATGGAAGCATTAAAGTGTATACAAAAGTGTACCTTTGCCGAAAACTTGACACCTACTCCCTTAATCTGAATAATAAGTACTCAATTAAAAATTACTGATTAAAAAGTCTTATTAACTTGGAATAATAAGCCTAACTAAATGAATTGCCAGTTTGCTTGTTAGCATTGTGAGAAAATCTTACTAAAGCATTTACTAAATGATTTCGGTCGATAAAAATTATCATTTTTATATTGTGCAGTTGAATTTCAAATAATGCACATGGAGATAAGATTAAGTTGTACGTATTTAATTCAAACAAGAAATGAGATTAAAGATATGAGTGGTAAATATTTTATCCATATAGAAACGGACAAAATTATAACAATTTATTTTTTTGAAACATGTAACTGCATCGTTGAATCGCAGATTTTTTACACCTTTGTACTCGGTAAATATCACTTCGCGAGTTTCCAAGTTCGAATACAGGTTTTAGGAAAATATATAAATTGAAAAGAAAACCCGAATTCTGGTAATAACACCACTTATTTCTATGGCAGTTATAGGCCTTCAATCTTGATATAATTTTTACATAATCTGCTCAATGCATGACAATGTATACTTTAAAAACCGCTGTTCACATTATTCTTATTTTCTGAGCGCTTTATGCAAACCTGTAAAATTTGTATTTCAGCTCTTGTGATATTAAAAAAAAATTGTTTATTTTGAATGTTCTTTGTCACGTTTAACTCATACCGAATTTGTATGTATTTTTACTAATTTTTGGAAGAGCAACCTTTATCCATTTGTGTTTTTCGTACCTTGTGTCGTTTCTCCAAAAATTTCACTTTTTTATGTTTAACGTTTTTTACAACTGAATCAAAAACTGCTCATACTGTCAAAATATAATCAGGAACATATTAGTAGTTCTTTTTTGGTTGAATAAATTTTGTCTTTTACATCTTTTTATAGTGCACAATTGTACCTGATTCATGTTCTTTTTCGTATCATACGCAGTTTTGCAGCAAAGTAAAATTTTCCTTTTGTTATTATTATTTTTTTAATTTTCGATTTTTCGATAGTACTTTTAAACAGTAATTCTCTTTTAATGGAATAAAGTCATAATGATAAATTGTACAAGTTTCGGAGTCTTAAATTTTATTTCGTTATTTTTAATATGTTTTTTCCGAATGAATCAAAAACTGCGCATCAGATGAAAAAGTGATTCATAACAAATTTATACATCTTTTTGGGGTGCACAATTTTAGTTGATGAATTTTCTTTTTCGTATCTTGCGCCATATTTACTAAAAGTGGAAAGAAATTTCCTCACTGCAGTGAGTCTAACTTGCAAGTGACCTTGAGATGTTATAATCAATTAATTATTTGTTTAAGGTCTTTTTAATCTTCATTTATAATTATCATCGATGATACGCATTCTTTTTAGAGACGTAGGGCGTGAGAGCTGATATTAAAATTTTTGTAATTTCAAATTTTTCGTTTATACTTTGCGATAAGATATTTCTTCTGATTCAAAGCAAAACAGTTGCAGGTCATTACAGACCTAGTCCTCGCACCTACTTCTCAAAATTCAATTCTTTTCTCTTGCGTAAGATAGCTTTTTTCCCGTAACCATTTTTTTAAACATGGGGAAAAGAGAAAAAATAATTTACTTAAAAAAACAATATTATTTAATCAATTATTCTTGTTTATATTCACTTATTATTTGTTCGCACTACAAATTCGAAGCTAAACTAAATATTTTATACAAGAGACAACAATCGCATTTCTTATTACCTCACTGAGTAAAAAGTTGACCAAAATAATAAACTGTTGAAACAACTATGTTTGTGAGCTTGCATCAGTTATTACTTTGGAAGGTTAATTTCGGGTTAAAAGTAAAAAATTTACCGGGAAATTAACTGATAAATCTCTTCAAGTGAAAGAAGGAAATGTTACAAAATTTCAGGAAAACCTAAACTTTTTGGCGTCATTCAATTTAAATGTCATTTAAAGCAATAATAAATTGTGCACAAATTCTTTACCTTACTCTCGTTTAAAATTGGACAAAAAATGTGAAGCGTTTGAAAAAACTGCTAGTTTTTACGATTATTCTGAGGAAATATTTTTAACAATTATAATTAATTGTTTAGACATTTATGTGCGATTGATCTTTTCCATTCTCAGAGAGGAAATTTCTAAAACAATAATAAATTGTTTACACACTTTATCTCAAAGCGTAAGTAACTGTGTAAAGTATTGTTTTATGTACTTAAAAAAATGTAAAAAAAACTTATTTTTTCTGTATGGGAAGAACCCCTTCTAGAAATAATCAATTGAGATCGATAAGAAACGATATAGCTAATATGTCAATCCATCCGAATCGTGTTTCTTAATTGTGCCAAAAATATTGACAACTGTTGAGCATTTTGCATTTACAATTATTTCCAATCGGATACTTGGAATTTTCCACGTAATTATTTAAAATGCCAGGCTTTTATTAATCGAATAAATTTTAACAATTAAAAAATAATATTAGAGATAGAAGATTTTTTGGTCAGAAAGAGGTCTCAGTTTTTAATTCTCCGCCATTATTAACACATAAATTCATCTTATAATGAAAAAATAATTTTTTAATTCGACTTTCAATAAAACTCAAAGTTTAAGCCTTTGAAGCTGAACATTTTTTAATTGAAAGTATTTAAGACTAACTTGCAAATTAAACCACTCAAAGTGTAAGTTTTCTAAACATTAAGTGTTTTAATTATATAATTAAAACATTTGAAATAGCGATTTTGAGTTTAAATGGTCTTCTTGGTTCGATCAAGCTTCGTATTGAGGGCTTTAATACGCGTAGCCTACGAAGCGGCGAATAAAGCATTTGAAATTGTACAATATGAATTCAGAATCCTATAACTTTTTTAATTTAAAATTAAGCCATGTGCAATTTAATTTGACTTGAATCAGTACAAATTCAGAGACTTCAAAAGTAGCGTTTTAAAATTCAGGATTCTAAACTGCTTATTTTAAAACTGAATAATTTCTTAATTTTAACATTTCAAATTCAAAGTTTCAAAAAATTCGTAGATTTAGAATTAAACTCTTATTCTTTGATATGCCAAAATGTCGAAAAACGTCCATGCTGTTACATAGGATTTTATGAAATTATGAGAATGACTTGCTATAAAGACCGAAGAAAAACTTCCTTTCAGACTATTGAATAACAAATTTTACCAATATTATAGAAATATGTGGCCATTAATCACAATGTTTCAGGAAGGAGAGAATATAACAAACCTGTATGTGCTTATGAAAGGAAAACGACTTGTTGCGATGAATTCCACACGTATTCGATTCAATTTTGAACCTGATAAAATCTAATTGAATCTAATTCTATACAATTAATAATTTTAAACCTTTAAAATTACAATATTTTAGGATAGATATTGCACTTAAAACTAGAAATTTTCAAGCATATTAATTCAAAATTATTTATAAATTCAAAATCGCTATATTGTAAGAAACTTAAAAGAATTGGGTAAGTTGTTATCTTTCTAATCTATATTTAATGAGTTACCTAAAAATTATTTAGTCTTAGTTTCAAAATATTGGCGCCATCCTACCTTCTATAATGCTTCCAATCGTTTTCATATGGTTATCCATTATTCTGAGTTAGAGGTTAAGTTTTCTCTATAGAAATTTCATTTTCCCTTAATTATTTACCAACGGTTTTTTACTTTGTCAAACAAACAAATTTCAACAATATGAATTTAAAAGAAGCAAATAAATATTTTACAATAATATACCTGCTAAATGAAACGGCCTAATTGATAATATTTTAACCCATATACTTTTGACTTTTAATTCGATAAACCGCCTGAGCAAGCATTCTATTTTTCTATACTTAAAACTTTTGTTAAATTACTAATAATTTAATTTCTAACCAATAAACATGTGCGCGTCATGTGTGTAAAAACGAAAACTGCAGAGGGTGTATTGCAGGTAAGTACATTTACTCAATTCAATCCGATTGGGAACAATTGACACAATTAGCAACAATTTAAACCGATTCAAGTTTTCATTACTCTTAATCGTTATTATCGTGTCCAATCGATTATTTCTAGGAGGGACGTGTTACACTTCATGACTGTTGTGCCATCTAAGCATTTTTTTTCGAAGTCGCAGGAATAAGGATATGTGGATGTATATGGGCATGTGTAAATATACAAAGGTGTGAAAATCAAGCATGCTGTTACATGGAACGTTCCTGGAACGTTCCGCGTGAACCTTCGGAACGTTCCAGGAACAGTCCCTGAGGCTGTAAAATGTCCGCCGCTTGCGAATGTTCCAGTGGAACGTTTCAGGAACTTTCTACTGGAACCTAAGGGTATCCTTCCATTATTATTATTTTTCAAAACGATTGTCTTGTAAACCGTAAGAGATAGGTAAAAATGGATGTCATTTTTGAGCTTTGAGTACCACATATACGACATAGTGATATGATATCCATGTAATAAACTGACATAACAATAATGACAATTTATTCTTTGAACGTTCCTGGAACACAAAATGAAAATGATCATTTTTATCGATCGAAGTCGTTTAGTAATTATTTTAGTAAGTTTTTCTCACAGTGGTAACTAGGAAACTGGTAATTCATTTAGTCAGGTTTATTATTCTAAGTTAATAAGACTTATTAATCAGTACTTTTTAATTGAGTTCTTATTATTCAGATTGATGTAGTAGGTGTCAAGTTCTCGGCAGATTTTAACTGACTTTAATGATTTTTTTTCAATTTCTTCAAATTATATGAATAAAATAATCCTGTAATAAACTTAATCCTACTAATTAAAATTGAATTAAGCTATACCTTCAGAATTTCAGTTTTTGTAACAGGCCTGAACCTCAAAATATAATTAATAAAAATATTAACATTTTATCTGAAAACCGGCTGTGTCAAACGCTATAGAATAATATTTAGATGACGTATGTAAGAAATCAGACCAAAATATTGAAAGTTGCGGCCAGAATCTTACATTCGCTTCTATAACTCTAATAAATTCCTGGAAGGTGCCTCAAGCGACTCGGATTTGTGCCACATTCATAATACGTCTGCAAGGATGAATTGTTTAATATAATATTTTTACCATAATATAATATTAAAAAAAAAAATTGAAAAAATTTTTTTGACCCGTAATATGCAACACTCTGGCTGTTGTGTAT
>JAAAKG020148770.1:0-10187 GCA_010014905.2 Druon quercuslanigerum | reverse complement strand
TTGATACCGAAAAAAATACCTTATTGATGTCTCCGAGCAAAATCCTTCGGTGGCTTTTCTAGTTTCCAGATGTACTTCAGAAATTGCGTAGAGAGAAGTCTTTTCCAGCGGATGACCAAAAAAATATTGTAGTGTGTAATGTTTATTATGTTAGCTGTAATTTTACTTCTTTAAGAAACATGAAAGAAAATAGTAGCCTCCAATTTCTCTTCCTCTAATTTGATTTCGCTCTTTCAGTTCATCATTATAATATTTAATTACTAATAATATTTAATACCAATTAAATCAATTTATTAAAAGTCGAACTATAGCTGGGTAAACCTGACTCATTGCTGGTTGATTTTCTAGTAGGGATCTTTCCATCCTGCAAAATTAAATTTATGTTATTTTTTGTTTGTGGTGTCAAGGTGACTCATGGGCAACCTTGAGTTTCTGTAGGTGTTTCGGAATCGCTTTCCATCTATTGTTTCTAAATTACCGTGTGCTTGTCCAGTATTTCTGTAATTGTGTAAGGCCCATGACTTTTGCTATCCAATTTGTTAGCTTTAGTTTCCCTTTTTACTTATACCTTGTCGCCTACTTTTCCAGTAAAAGGGTTTAATTTTCTCTCATACAGTTGTTTAGATCTGTGTTTAGCTTTAATTGAATTTCCGGCTGTTATTTTATTAATTTCTGTTAGTCGCGTGATTAATTCTTTTAAGTAGGACCCATAAGTTTCCAATTTTTCAAAAGGCCCAAAAGAGATAGGAGCAAGCGCTATTTTTCCGAATGTTAAATTAAACGGTGTTAATTTAGTTGTTATATGGATTGATGTATTATAAGAAAACATGGCCAAGGGTAATAACCTATCGCAGTCATCTCAATAATTTGCGTATGATTATTATGGCATGAAAGTACTCCCTCGGTCAGTTGGTATGGCTTTTGGTGCGCCGTATTGTGAAATAAAATTTTTAGCTAGGGCATAAGCTATTGTTGTCGCTGTTGTATCTTATATGGGTGCTACAATACAATATTTTGATAAGTTGTCTTGCATTGTTAGAATAATTCGATTACCATCTGGATTAATTGGCAGTGATCCTGTGATAATCATAAGCACATGAGTTTTAACTCGAATAATTTTTTGTTCTTAAAAAGTACTAAAAGTTGATGCATTCGTCCAAAGCTCTCGCTGCATTATACACACAATAATTGATGGTCCAGAGGTCGGATTCTTCGAAAAATTGTCCACGAAGCTCTTCATCCATTTGAGGCAGATCTTTAGGCTTAGGAGAAACCTGGATGTTGATGTTTCACCGGGTCATACAGCATCGCTGGTCCTCTATCGGATGCCTCCCCGCGGGTGGTTTTAGTTACAACTCCCTTTCTCTGATGTTGGCTTTCTCAGGCTGTGGTAGAGTGGGCGCTCCGCTTACACAACCCCCTTTTTGGAATCCATTGGCATGGTTTCGCAGACGCTAATGCGAAAAGTGGGAAAGCTCTGGGCATTTCTCGCACCACAGAGCATGCAGTCGTGCCATGTAATTCTCTTGTTCTGGGGTTACACTCGCATCGTAGCATTCTAGCAAATCGTGATTTTGTCGTTCCGTCTACCTTAAAGCCCAAAGATTCCGCCGATCCATCACATTGACTCTTATCTTCATTGGCTCCCCCAGCTCTACAGTGGTCGGCATTGTTGGCCGACACATTGTCGGGAGCCCTGCGCGTTTTATTGGTTTGAACCGCACTTACTACAAATATGTTTGGTGTTATCATTGTTGTTCCCATGAAAAGCTGGGACAAGTGTTCGTCCATCCTTGTAGAGCCCCGCATGCAAGGATAAGGTTGCATACTCTGAGAGGTCGCATGGTATCTCAGGGTCATCGTTCTAGACATCTCACCCAGGTTCCCTTCAGCTTTTTGCACGATTTTCACACCTTTGCTTGGGGGTTAATTCCTTCGGGACCAGCCCTGGACAATTGTCCTTATCTGCCTATTACTTTTTTGTAAAATATTGTAAATATATAAAATATGAATTTATGTTTAATTAACATGGTGAAATACGGCTGACGGGACTGCAGGTGGATGGCTGCAAAAAAAATTGATCCTCGGTTGGCCCGCTCATTGTGCATCGTATTTGCTGTGGTCTTAAGTTATGGCTACTGACAATGATTTGAATGGCAGAGTAATAATAAGTTAATAAGTCTATAGTTACTCTCTTGGTCAAACAATGCGCCAATCTCTGAAAATTGGTTCGGGAGTATCGATTGGGGTATTGGATGGACCGGTTCTCTCCATTAAACTCGTTCTTAATTTTCGTTTCGGACTTGTTAAATTGATTGATGCTCATGATAGACTGAATGATAGATAGATTGTGTTCTATCAGACGCATCAAATTGATTGACTAACAGTTTTTTGCTCTGTGACACTCACGCCACAGAGCCTAAACCCAGTTTCCTGCCCAGCAGGAAATAGCAGTGCCAGCGAATTATCCGGTGTAAAAATGGAAGACAACGACAGCAACTTCTCCGCCTTTTCTTCCAGGAGCAAGAAGCGTAAGCTCTCCATGCTGTCAGACAACGCGTCGGTCAGCACTAACATTGGTCAACCATCGATTACCTGCTCTACCAAAGGAAGTAGTAAGACGTAAAGAACGTCAGTTGTAAGTATGCATATACCTAACTCACGGAAATCAAAATCAAGTTCAGCTAGTAGAAAAAAGGCTCTAAATCGTTAAATCTAGGTACTGACACAGGTACAGCACCGGAAAAAGTTTCGAAATCAATATAATTGTGGACGAGGCTAACCACCCCCACACAATTCTATATAAACTTCAGAAAGAGTCCACCCAATACCTACCAATAGTTTATAACATTGACCCAGACGTTTATTTACTTTGTATGCCTTATATTGAAGACTGCCGTAAAATTACTATAAATCTAGACCAGCAAGGCTTCGAATATTACCTTTATAAAAGCATTAACTTGCCTCATATTAAGCTCATGATTAGAAATATCTTTACTACGTACCCGGAAGCTTTAGATCTGTCTGAAATTCAAGAAGAAGGGTTTAGAATTACGGTCGGTTGCTTGCATGAGAAACCAACAAGCCTCAAGTAAAGGTACTTCTGAATCTCCAGTCATGTCTCTGACATGTGCAATTCCACTCCGCGTTGTGTGAAGTGCGGGGGTGCGCCTCAGAGTCTCACATACAGAAAAGATGATGAATCGCCGGCAACTTGCACTAACTGTACCGGGCTTTACAGGGGTTTTTTCAACCGCAATAATACGCTTTTAGAAAGGGTCTTTCTACGTGCTCAGAAAACTAATAAATTACAATTTTCAAAAGGGCTTATCCAATTCATACATGCTGATCTCTCTGACAGAAAATTCTCAAACAAAAATAGGTCAGACAGTTTCAAAAGAGCAATTCATCGGAGCGAGTGTGCCACAAGGCAGCACTCTAGGACCGGTATTCTTTATTATCTACGTTAACGACATCCCTGCGGTTACCGAAGTTACAATTGGATTGTATGCAGACGACACCGCACTTTTTACGTCTTCTTAATCAGTTCCGAAAATCTTAAAATTACTTAACAAATCTCTTGAAATCCTTGAGGCATGGGCTAAGCTTTGGAGAATACAAATTAATATAGCAAAGTCAGAATCAATTCTTTTCTCAGTCAGAAAGCCTGCCAAAATAGATACATCAAAAATGTTTAATGAAACAATAGAATGGAAAAATTCCGTAAAATATCTAGGGGGTAAACTTCATAATAGTCTCAATTGGCAGGAGCATATCCATGAAACTAAAGGGAAAGCTCACGTCTAAGACCTGAATATGGAATCCTGATTTATAAAATATTTATTCGACCAATCATAAGCTATGCCTGAACACTTTGGGAAGGCGTGTCAAAAAGTAACGTTAATCAAATCCAGATCACTTAAAATAAATTCCACATATGTATCAAATAAACCTCCAGATATACCAAGAACTCTGTCCTTAACAGAGTTTTTTATTTTTTCATTTTTTCGGAGTTTTTTTTTTACCTTTGAATATATTTCCTCTGTAAACAAAAGTAATTTTGACCCGACTCGCAAGCATGTAATGGCAAAAGACTTCCTAATGAAATAAGTCAACCAGCCACTTTCATTTTTCGACAGCTCTATCACCCTCCCTGTTCTTGATAATGCGAGGGGTAAGAGGTTTTATTAATTAAAGAAATGCAGGTTCAAAAACGAAACAGTTTAATGGGATGAATTGTCGCAAAGTACACAGTCTACACTCTTACTATTGTTGAAAAAAACTACAAATTGGCTATTTAATTTGAATTTAAGAAACGTTGATAAAGGAAAAAAATAATAAAATCAGGAAGCTCTAAACTCTTTAAGGGACGCGCTCGTCAATTTCTTATTTATCGCATGATTGCTCGCAGGACACTGGCTCTTCATCCTTCAGCGTTACCTCAGCGCTTCCCGCCTTTCCTCCTACTTTTAGACCTTCCCCACTTTTCCAATTTTCTGTTTTCAGGCCCGCTTTCTTTTTCTTAAACGTGACAAACTGTCAAAGATGACAAATTTTCTTTTCTTATTACTAGAGTCCCTTAAAGATTCCTACAGTATACTAAAATATCTCATACATTCTTATTTCTAACATACTCGTGGTCATAACTACACATTCTTTACACAAGTGCCCGGAACACTCCCGCTCTTCTTCTTTACTTTTCTTTCATAAAGAAACTATAAAATTTTGTGGTTTTTTTCGCCTACGGGCTATTTTCTCACATAAAATAAACTTCACTTAAAATTTCAGTCATGTAAAATTTCTCTCAGATTGTATAACAATCCCTGAAAGGGTAACACACAACTACTTCTTCATGTCAACACAACTATCTTCCAACAAATTTTTAACTGAATTATCTGGTAATAAAAGGGCTATCTGATCTACGAAATGCTGAAATTACCGGGGATCACAAGGAGCAGGGTGTCAGCTACGAGAATATTATCTTATTAAAACAAAAGTGAGCGCTGACTTATCGTTTCCCCGTGTATCTGATGCAACTCATACCGGACCAGGACTAAGGTCCTAGTAGTCAACAAGAAGAAAATCGGCATGGACACTAAACGTGCATTAGCAATAGAGCCAGCAATTGTCATGAAAAGGAGTAACTTTCCTCCAATGAAGAGAGCCGAGTCTTCCTTGCAAGGGGAATCATCCAGGGAAAGGAATACTTGGTATCTCCAAAAAACACAAGCTGTGCCAAGGAATAGAAACCAGAAATCTTCAAGAGGAGCATTCCAGGAATTAATAACTGAGATGAGGAAACTTAACGAGCTATGTGATGTAGGCAAGATGTTGAGACTTGCAAAAGATGTGAAAGATTGGATGTTCTAATCTTAGTTAAGGGGATAGTCAAGTTTGAAAATTTCAAAAAATCGATTTTTCATTGCATTTTCTTAAAGCATAACATTTCAGAAATATTGTGTCAAAACTTCAATGAAATCGGAGGGTAAATTAATGAGATATACGACCTCAAGCGAGGCAAGTAGGTAGCTACGAGAAGCTGCGCCTATTGTCCTCCGCTCTTATATGGTACATACAAAATGAATCGTGCAAAGGTCGGAAGAGAAAAAAGAAAACTGACGAAAGTATAAAAAAGCAAAGCAAAAAAAAATGTATTTAATCCAAAATCGAAGAAATTTTAAAATCAAAGAGAGTATGCTGTGCCGAAAGATGGTTCAGTAGGCTATCGAATTATAAATTTTGTAACCATTTTTTCGTTAATTTCTAACCTTGTGAAATGCACAAAATATGATGGAAAAGTGAAATATTGATTTGGTCTTTTCTTCTTTTTTGCATCATGATTTTAAACTTTAAACGCGTTTTTCTCAAAAAAAAATGTTTTTCGCGTGGTGATCAAAATATCTAAAGAACGGATTATCCAATCGCTGCCAAAATTTGACCATTTATTTATAACTCTAAATTGTTGTCCTTAATCAATGGATTTTTGATTTTGTCAAATATTTATTTTTTATAGCGAAAAATATACTTTTTTTCAAAAAAATTGTCTTAAAACGTGCGACCGCAAAATGCCTTTTTGGTAGACTTCTGGAAGATGGACTATAATTCGCTTATTTAAAGATATTCTATGAGTAAAAAATTACTGTGACTTCACGAAACATGTAGTATTCGAATTCCGCAACATTTATTTCAATGTAATAATAATAATAAGCTGCAAAAAAATGTTTTATAGACCCATAGGTCAAGTATCAACTTCTTCTCAGCGGTGTAAAGATCTTTGTAAATATCGAGTTTTTGTACCTAGATTTAAGATTAGGTTTTAAGACAAATTAATCAATTCGTGGGTTTTGCAATCTTACAAACTTTTTCGCAAATTCACGTTGTTCATATTATACCGAAATAAAAACTATATATTGCTAATGCACTTAAAATATAAGAATACATATTGAGACAGAAGCCTGAAATAATAATTAATACTTTGGTGTACATCGACTTAATAGTAATATGTACACTCTTGCAATTTTTATGAACAAGAAAGACTTTATTAAATCGAAAAATTGAACCGTAGATGACTAAGCCTCTTGTCTTCCTCAAAACAGCACGAAACTTGTACCTCTCTGAGTCCAGCCCAGAGAGAAAGATAAATAAGCCAGTATTTGTTTAAATCTCCATTGTCGTCATTGACTTCACATACTACGTGATCTCTAAAATACGCTCTTTTCAGAGCGAAATCATAACGTACGAAACTTCTTGTCTCGTTCCTACACTTGGAAGTTTCTTCCTTTCATTCAGGAATAGTCAGCTCTTTTATCTGCGTTCTCCATCAGATAGAACCTAGGGAAGAGTTGTGTATTAATTAGATAGTTTCCTAGTGATTTCTCTAGATGGGATTAATTTATAAGAAGAAAAAAGCGTGGCGACGGTTGCCAATCGAAGCCGTCAACGACTGTCGGCAGGAGTTGATGGCTCAAACCACCACCAGCGACAGATTACCGCTCGGTTTCGACTGACCAGGAAGGTATCAATTTCTAAGAATACTAAGTATTTTGTAAGAAACCAAGTATTTTTGGCGACAATCGAATTGAAAGTGGGCCCTTTGTACTTAAAATCCTGTAAAAGAAGACATATATTTTTAACAAGTCTGCGACAGAGGCCTAAATTAAATTCACCATTATTTATATACTATAAGTAAATACCGAAAACCTGTAAAACATAAAGATTTTGATGATAATAATGTCGGAAGATCGCGGGAAGAAAATAACTACATAGCCTGAAAACTTTCAAAATTGCGCAAACTTTTTTTAGCTGATTTGGACACAATTTGCACTTGTCTCTTCTGCTATTGTATTAGCACAGTGAGATTTAATTTAACTAGTTTCGCTTAAAGCGCGGTTCAATTATATTAGGAATAGAAAAATATAACACACCAAACCCTGATATTCTCTGTAGAGGCCACATATGTCAGACCTGGCCCCGTCCCGTGAAAATTAAATTCTTCCCGTTTCTTAAATTGACGAACCGAGTTCGGACTGTATAGGCATAGCTACCCGAAATAGGCTGCAAAGACTTAACTATACTTAACTATATTAAAAAATTATTCGGGATTAATAATTATCTAAATTAGTAGAAACGCTACTAGCATGGCCATCGCCGCCTTTTGGTGAGAGGCGTACTGCATGACTAACACTAGTAAATCTTTGACTGCAGCCGTAATGTTAAAAAATTTATATTTTGAAAACCGGCCCCTTTTTCCAAAAAAAATGTGAAACTTGTCAAATGAAATTCGATAATCTTTCAACTTATGCGCACGCGACCTCGATTTGAATTTCGACCCTCAGACCTTCTTCTTGTGAATGATATCACAATTGGAAGATACCACTTCAACTAACTGTTTAAAAAGCTATTAAAATCGAACTAAGACGCACATGTTTATGTTAAAAGTGTGTACAATATACATGCAAAAAATAAACTAACTGTCTAGAGGCCTGATAGAATATACTTTCATAATTCTTGTGATTTGATTTATTTTTAATAAAAAATGATTTAAGTACGTGTTGTTGTTTATTTTATTACTACGAGATTGCTTTAAATTTAAATCAGAACTCCATTTGTTTGAGAGAGAGAAATGCAACGTAAGATAGTGTGAAAGAAGAGTGAGCCTCGCCTTCATTCAATAATCTGCGTTCATTCTACGAATGTACTCAAATTTCCAGAAAATCCAGGTGACCTAAGAAAATTTTAAAAGGGAGTGGGGATTAGCGGACCTGATTTGGACTATAGGGACCCGCCAAGTTGCCTTCAGGTCATGTCCCATAACAAAGAAACGATAAAAAAGTCGTTAACACTGTGTGAGCAGTCCTTGTAAACCGGGCCACTGATCCTTATGGGAAATGTGACGTGTCATTTTTTAGTTGAAACAGCAGAGGGGCATATTTCAGGGTGGCCATATTTCAGGGAAGTCAGGGAAATGTCAGGGGGAAAAAGTTTGTCAGGGAAACGTCAGGGAAAGAAAGTAGCTGCCAGGGAAAATACAAATTGATATGTTCTAATATTATTTAGGAAGCTCTTTCTAATATCAATATAAATATTTTTTTAATGTACATTCATTAAAAATATAATTCGATTCTTAGTTTTTTATTTGTAGTTATTTATTTATTGACAGTTTGTATACATTCCCTTTACTTAATTAATCCATACTGTCAGGTAAAGCGCATTATTCTGGCTCGTTTCACTATTTTGCTTGGCACATTATTGAAACGTTATTCGCTTGTGTAATACTTTCCTGTCAGATCTATCTTAGAGTAAAACCTCGTAACCAAAATAAGATAGGAATGAAAGGAAAAAGGATATCGAAGAGCATGGGACCATGATAGAAGGTAATATTATGGGTTTACTACCTAGTTCTAAAACATAAAAAGCAATATACTGTAGTATTTGTAGATCTTTTTACAGAATCGGTCCAAAAGTCATTTCAAGTTGGGAAGCACTACGGATTATCTACACAGACAACGGAGCGGAATTCGTAAAAAAAAAGCTTAAGAGGCTTAACGGAAAAATTCTGTATTAGGCATTCGAAGACACGATAATGTTACCCGCAAGCAAACCCGACAAAGCTACAGTAGACCAATAAAACAAATAATTAAAACCTATAAAAAAAACGATCACTCTACATGGGACGAATACATAGACTATTTCTAATTCGCCACTAACACTAGTAAAAATAACTAAACACAATTAACCCTACACTCTTAAATATTGGTGGCGAATTAGAACCACTCAAATTTCTTTAGAAAAAATATATAAAATAATAACGAAATAATTATATATATAATTAATATTAATGGAGGTACATACAGATGTAGATGAAGCAAAAGAAAAACAGGCTAGCAATTGTAATTTAAGAAGAAGACCGCTACAATTTAAAAGAGGATACAAAGTTCTAAAAAGGGGTAAAGAAACGTTTAAACGGATTTGACGAAGACACTGGCAAACTTTATGACCAGTAGGAAGGACCATTTAATCCTAAAGGAAAAAGCACTGTACAATGGAATATAAACAATTTTAAATTGAATACTGAAATAGATAGGGCCACACAGGAATATGGAACATAGAATTCAAAATGCTAGAATTAGATAATGGCAAAATTATTAAAGAATCAATAGCATTGCGAATAAAAACTGATTCATAACTCAAAAACTGTTTTGAACACTAAAAAAAGAAATGATTGACTGAACAACAAGTCACGACTGATCAGTTCTGGTAGGAAGACATGCATGTTTAGGTGAAGTCAATAAAAACCACTGCACTTTAATTAACAAAAATTACATACTAATTGTTGCTTGGCGAACGCGGACTGACGAGACGAGAGAAGAAAATTAGGAGACCGAGCAACAAGACTAGATTTAAGACAGAGAGCGAAACAGCACGAAAGCGATAAGACCGACGTAGACATAAGGTTTGACAAAACGCAATAACAAAATTAAATATAAGGACAAGTCGATAAAATTTAAATGAAAAGAAGTATAAAAATAAAGTAAAAATAAGAACACCATTTAAATGATCAATAAAACAGTGAACTAATGTCCAATTCACAACATTCCGCCCGCTTTCATCCCAGACGAAATAGACTTGAGATGACTGCATTTAATATGAACGTGGAAGAAGACACAATTTAACGATTGGTCGATTGA
>JAAAKG020148769.1:20800-31969 GCA_010014905.2 Druon quercuslanigerum | reverse complement strand
AAATCAACAAGATAAATTTTTAACCTGAGAAATGAGTTTTTAATTAAAATGATGAATATTCAACAAAATATATGAATTTTTAACCCAAAAGATTAATTTTATGCAAAAACTCATTTTAAAACAATAACATGAATTATCTTCTAAAAAAAAATACATTTTTAACAGAAATTAGCAGAGTTAAATTGTTAGAAAAAAATATGTCCAACAAAAAAAACTTGATAAAAATAGTTTTTTCCATCCAAAAAAATTATTTTTTAACCAAAAATAGAAGAAATAAATTTTCAGTTGAAACCATCATTTTTTGAACTAAAAAAAAATGAATTCTCAGCAAAGAGTGGAATATTTAAAGTGAAATTTCAACTAAAATGATAAATCTTCAACTAAAACCAATTAATTTTGAACCAGATACATTAATTTTTATCTGAAAAGATAAATTTTCTGCCAAACATAAAATACTTAAATTTTCAGTTAGTAAAATATATGTTCAACCAAAAAAGAAACGAATTTTCAAAGGTTTTAAAAATTAAAAATTTCAAATGATTTAACAAAGGTTTAAAAGATCTACAAATGGTTTTCAAATATTTTATGAAGATTTCAGACAGCCATTAAAGATTTTAGCGATTTAACAAAGATTTCAAATATTTAAAATGTGTTTACAAAAATGTCAAAGATTTTACAGATTCCAGAATAGATTTCTAATCATTTCTAAAGATTTTAACGACGTACAAAATATATTTTTTAAAATAACAGACTTCAGAAAGATTACAAAGATTTTAGATAATTCACAAAGATTCCCAATACTTAAAACAATTTCATAAGATTTGAAAAAGATTTCAAAATATTTTACAAAGATTTTACAAATTTCAAATATTAAAAAAGATTTTACAAACATTTTAAAGATTTCAAGGACGTACAAAAGATTTGTTTAAATTACAGAGATTTTACATATTGCACAAAGATTCCAAAGACTTTAAACAATTTCATTATATTTCACAAAGATTTTTAAAAAATTCACAAAGATTTTCAAGATTACAATTTTTTTAACTATTTTACAAAATTTGCAATGATTTCAGCAAGATTACAAAGCTTTCACAGATTTCCCAAAGATTCCAAATGTTTCACACGATTTCAGAAGATTTCATAAAGAATTCCTTAAGATTTAAAAGATTTAAAAATATTTTACAAAGATTTCAACAAGATTTTAGAGATTTCAAGAATTTAGAAAGAGTTTATAAGAATTTCAAAGCTTTCACAAAGGTTTCGAAAGATTTTACAAAGATTTCAAAGATTTGCAAAGTATTCCAAAAAATTTTACAAAGATTTGAAATGTTTTAAAATAATGTACAAAAATTTCGAAGTTCTTTAAGATATTTAAAAAGTTTCAAAGGTTTCAGAAAGATTACAAAGACTTTACAGATTTCGCAAAGATTTCACAAAGATTTCAAAGATTTTAAAAGATTTCGGAATACGAAAGTATCAAAGTTGTACAAAAGATTTCAATAAATTATATAAATTTCCAACCTAAAGAAGACAAATTTACAAACCTTATATAGACTAGTTTAATTTGCAGTTAGAAAATTAAATTGAAAAAAACGAATTTTCAGAAAAATAAATTCTTTTTCAACTAAAAATATAAATGTTCAAGCAAAAATGGAATAGCTACATCTTCGTTCACAAAAAAAATAATTTTTAATTAAAAGGAAACGAATGATCAGCCAATGAAATTTATTTTTAATCACAGTAATGAATTTTTAACAAAAAATATGAATTTTTTACCAATTTGTGGAATGTTCGACCCAAAAAATAAATTTTCTATAAAAAAAAGTATTTTAAACTAAACATTTTTTTGAACTAATGGAATGAATTCTGAACAAAAAATAGAGTACATTTTTCTACATAACAGAATATTTTTTAACAAAAAAGTGTAAATAGAATAATTAAAGTGAATATTCAACTAAAATGATAAATATAAAAAAAAATTAATTTTTAACCGAAGACATGAATTTTTGCCTAGAAAGATAAATTATCCACCAAAAATGAAATACCTAAATTTTCAATTAGTAAAATAAATTTCCAACATAAAATAGATAAATTTTAAACTAAAAATAGAATAATTAAGTTTTCAGTCCAAAACTTAATTTTCAATAAAATCAATGTAAATTTCCAAAAAAATAGTATTATTTTCAACCAAGAAGATTACATTTTTTTCAAAAAAGATAAATTTTCGACAAAAAATGGAACAGTCACATTTTCATTAAAAAAATTAATTCTAAATTAGAAAAAACGCATTTTCAACAAAAAATATCAGTTTGCAACCAGTAAGATGGAATTTCTACCGAAAGAGACAAATTGTTAACAAAGTAAGTAGTGGAATGTTCAACCCAAAAGATAAATTTTCTATAAAAAAAAAGAATTTTTAGCTAAACATTTTTCCTCGAAAAAGATTACATTTCTATAAAAAAGGATGAATTTTAAAAAAAAGAATAGAATATTGAACTAAAATGATAAATCTTCAACTAAAAAAATTGTTTTTAACTAAACACACGAATTTTTAACTGAAAAGGAAATTTCTTACCGAAAATAAAACTGATAGACAGATAACTTTTTAAGTCAAAACGACATATTTTCTACAAAAACTTTAATTTTCTACTTTTCAATATGATTTTTCTTCAATAATTAATTTTCAAGCCAAAAGTACGAATTTGCTACCAAACAGTTAAATTTTCAACCCTAAAGTTATTTTTTTTTTACCAAAAAAGTAGAATTTTCGACTAAAATGATGAATCATTAATCAAAAAATACGAATTTCGAATTAAGTAGTTTAACTTTTAACCAAGTAGTTGAATTTTTAATCAAAACGATGAATTATCAACAAAGAATGCAATAGTTTATGTTTTTATCAGAAAAGATTTTTGTTTAAACACATAAATAGTTGAATTTAATCAAAAAATACTATTTTTCTACAGAACATTAAAATTTTAAATTCAAAAGATGAATTTTCCACCAAAAAAGATACAGTTGCAATAAAAGATATAAATTTCTAACTAAAAAAGACAAATTTACAAACCAAAATTAGAATAGTTCAATTTGCAGTTAGAAAAGTAAATTTTAAATAAAAAAAGGAGTTTTCAGCAAAATTAATTAATTTTCAACTAAAATTTTCAACCGCAGAAATTATTTTTTAACCAAAAAGATGAATTTTCAAATAATTAGAGTGCTCTTCTACCAAAAGAGATGGATTTTAAATCAATAAATGAATTTTACTTAAAACAGCTACATTTTAAACTAAAAAAATATTAATAAAGTTTTCAGTAAAAAACAAATGTATATAAAATTAATATAAATTTTCGAACGAAATAGTATAATTTTCAACAATAAAAATTAAATTTCTATTAAAAAAGGCTTTTTTTCGACAAAAAATGGATTTTCATTTTCAGTTTAACAAAATTAATTCTGAATAAGAAAAGGCTAATTTCCAACAAAAAATATCAATTTGCTACCAATAAGATGAATTTTCTACCAAAATAGACGAATTTTGAACGAAGTACATACGTTTTCAACCAAATATTGGAATCTTTAAAGGAATTTTCAACTAAAAAACATAATTTTTAAGAAAATAATTAAATTTATAACAAAAAAAACGGTTTGTCAACCCAATTTATAAATCATCAACCAAATAAATAAATTATAAACAAAATAGTTCTACTTTCAGCTAAGTATTTGAATTTTTTGCCAGAAAATATGAATTCGCATCTAAAATGTAATTTTTGATATGTCAACGAAAAAGGATTTTAATTTTATACCAAAAATAGTTGAATTCAACCAAAAAAGATGAATCTTCAACACACTTGTTCGAATCTTCAAGCAAACGAGATTAATTTTTAACCATAATAATAAAATTAGTTTCAGCTTTATTTTTTCATAATTTCCCTAATTTTATCAGGTTTTCCTTTATATTTTTTGACTCTGGAATTAGCTATTCTGTAGCAACTCTGTAATTTAAAAAGTATATCTTTATTTTGCTCTAGAATGTTTTTTTAAATATATATTTTTTAATTATAATAAATATTTGTTTAAACAATAAATGCTTTAAATTCTCTTTAATGATTTATAAATGCTCTGTTCGAGCTTAAATGTTGAGAATATTCTCGAGAGCACTTGCTCAAGATAATTTCTTGGGCATTTAAGAACTCTAAACCTCAGGATTGATTCTATTTAAATTTCGTTTTCAATTTTAGGGCTGGAGTTGTTAAGGGCCACTCAGTGGCTCAATTCGCATTCAGATCTCGACTCTGCAGTCACATGTACGCTTTGCAAACATCACTCGGTTGTTTCGAATCGGCTTTGAATAATTGCAATCCAGAAATGTTGCTGAAGGCAGGAGCTGCGTATCCAGAAATGGCGGCTCAGGAAAAGTGTCTTGATTCTTTAATCGAATTGGCGAAACGGGATCAACTCGATGAAAACCTTCCGATGGATGCAGTCGAGAAATGCTGTGCTTACTTTGCCACCATGTTTTCAATATTATTCGGAGAAAATAGTTTCTCTAATCAACCAAAGATGGTTATCAATGGAACGAGAACTTTAGGAAGCTGTTGTGAAGCCATCTCGACTGACGCTTCAGCTGTTAAAACACTGATTGATGGTGAAGGCGGTGATATAGGTAAAGATCCGGACTTTGAGGTTTCAGAAATTTTAAAAGATGGCAAAAGATTCTACAAAAATTACAAAGATTTCACGACATTTTTAAAGATTTCACGAACATTACAAAAAATTCAAAAGACTTCAAATGATTGCAAATACTTACGAGAGATTTAAGCAAATTTAATAAAGATTTAAAAAATTTCAAGATATTTTAAAAGGTTTTTGACGAAAAATTTTATGAAGATTGCAAAGATTTCACAAAGATTCTAAAATTTCCAAAATACTTTAAAGCTTTCAAAGTTTTATAAATGATTTCAAATCTCCATTTCATTTCATTCGATTTCACAAAGATTTACAAGAGATTTCAAATGATTTAAAAAGATTTAAACAATTTACCAAAGGTTTTAAAATATTTTTTAAAAATTTCAAAGATTTCAAAGATGTATAAAAGAATTGTTTTCATATTTCAAATATTTCAGAAAGCATATTTCACAAAGATTCATAAGATTTAAAACAACTTAATAAGATTTCAAAAGCATTTGACAGATTTTACAAAGATTTCAAAAATGTTCAGACTTACAAAAGATTTCAAAGACAAACCATTTCAAAAGATTTCAAAGATTTTACAAAATTTTCATCTATTTCAGAAAGATTACAAAGCTTTCTCAGATTTCACGAAGATTACGAAATTTCAAATATTTAAATTTTTTTAATATTTTAGAAACAATTTGCAGATTTTACATATTGCACAGAGATTCCTAAAATCAAAAAAAAATTCATAAGATTTCACAAAGATTTTGAAAATTTTCAGGTTTAAAAAACATCGTAAAAGATTTTAAACATTTTGTCACGATTTTAGAAAGATTATAAAGTTTTTATATTATAGATTTTACAAAGATTCCGAATATTTCAAACGATTTCAAAAGATTTCGCAAAGAATTCATGAAGATTAAAAAGATTTCAAAATATTTTACAAAGATTTCAAACATTTTTACAATATTTTCAAAGGTTTCACAAAGATTATAACGATTTAAATTTTTTAAACAGATTTACAAGAATTTCAAAACTTTCACAAAGATTTGAAAGGGTTCAAAACATTTTTTTGCAAATTTCATAGAATTCAGAAAGATTTTTAAACACTTTCAAAGATATCAGCAAGATTACAAAGATTTTACAGATGACTCGAAGATTCCAAAGATTTAAGAATAATTCGCAAAGATTGTAAAGATTTCAAATATTTCAGAAAGATGATAAAGTTTTCAAATGAGTTTGGAAGATTTAAATGTTTTACCAAATATTTTAAATAATTTAAAAAAATTTTAAAGAATGTAAAGATATATAAAAGATTTTTTTTAATTTTAGAAAGCTCACAAAGCTTTTACTGATTTTACAAAGTTTTCAAACGATTTCAGAAAATTTCACGAAGATTTTAAAGATTTCAAAAGATTAAAAAATATTTCACATGATAACGATTTTAAATATTTAAAAATATCTTTAAAAAATTTAAATGTGTGAAAAAGATTTTTTAAAAATTTTAAAGATTTACAAAAGATTTAAAAATATTTCCCAAAGGTTTAAATTTTTTAAAAAGATTTTACAAAATTTGCAATGAATTCAGAAAAATTTAGAAGTTTTCACAGATTTCAAAAAGATTCCGAATATTTCAAACGATTTCAAGAGAGTCACAATAATTTTATGTAGATTTCAAAGATTTAAAAAGATTCCACAAAGTTTTCAAAAGATTTTAAATAATTGCAAAAGATTAAAAAATATTTCACAAAGATTTCACAATGATTATAAAGATTTAAATTTTTTAAAGATTTTACAAGAATTTCAAAAGTTTTACAAAGATTTCAAAGATTTACGAAATATTTAAAAACATTTCACAAAGATTTGAAAGGTTTCAAAACATTTTATACAAATTTCAATGGATTCACCAAGATTTTTTAACATTTTCAAAGATATCAGAAAGATTACAAACATTTTACAAATGTCACAAAGATTTCAAAGATTTACAAATATTTTATAAGATTTCGAAAGATTCCAAAGATTTCTAAAAGGTTTTAAAAAAATTTACGAAGATTTCGCACAAATTTAAAAAACTTTAAATATTGAAATTTTTTCAATATTACAAAAATTTCAAAGATGTTACAAAAGATTCTTTTAAATTTCTATGATTTCGAAAAGATTTTACAGCTTTTAAATACTTCACAAAGGCTCCAAATATGGCACAATTACAAAATATTTCAAAAATTTACAAAGATTTCAAAATATTTCGCTAATATTTTTAACAATTTTAAAGATTTTACAAATTTTTCAATGATTTCAGAAAAATTACAAAGCTTTCACAGATTTCACAAAGATTCTAAATATTTTAAAGGATCTCAAAAAAAGTCACAAAGATTTCATCAAGCTTTTAAAGATTTCAAAAGATTTGACAAGTTTTTTCAAAAGAATTTAAAGATTTATATAATATTTCAAAATATATCATAAATATTCCAAAGATTCAAAACGATTTCTTAAGATTTCACAATGATTCAAAATATTTCACAAAGATTTGAAAGATTTCAAAAGATTCGACTAAAATTTCAAAAATATAAAAGTCTTTACAAAGATTTCAAAGATGTGCAAAAGATTGTTTTTTAATTTCAAAGATTTCCGAAAAATTACAAAGATTTCAAATGATTTCAAAATACTCGGCAATGATTTTGAAGATTTAAAAATTATTTAAAAGATTTTCCAAAATTAAAAAAGTTTTCAATGATTCCGAATATTTCAAACGGCTAACAAAAGGATTCACAACGATTTTATAAAGATTACAAAGATTTAAAACAATTACATAAAATTTCACGAATATTTTAAAAGCTTTTACCAGATTTTCAAATATTTCAAATATTTTGAAGACTGCAAATATTTCAAAAGATATCTAAAGATTTAATAAAGATATTAAGTATGTACGAAATTGAAAAGAAAAATTCAAAGATTTCAGGAAGATTACAAAGATTTTACTGATTTCATAAAGATGTCAAAATATTTCGAAATTTTTCGCAAAGATTATCACAAAGATATTCAATATTTCATAAGCTTCTACTAAAATTCCAAAGATTTCGCCAAGATTTCAAACGATTTCAAAAGATTTCGCAAAGATTTTAAAGGTTTCCAAAATATTTCAAAATAATTTAGCAGAATTTCAAATATTTTAAAGATTTAAAAGACTCCGCAAAGATTTTAAAAGATGTCTAAAGATTTAATAAAGGTTTCAAATATGTACAAGATTAAAAAAGAAATTCCAAGATCTAAGGAAGATTACAAAGATTTTACAGATTTGACAAAGATTTCAAAATATTTTGAAATTTTTCATAAAGATATTCAATATTTTAAAAGCTTCTGTTAAAATTTCAAAGATTTCAGAAAGATTAAAAAAATTTCACAAAGAATTCGCAAAGAATTCGCAAAGATTTTAAAGAATTCTTTAATATTTTAAAAGATTCTTCCAGAATTTCAAATATCTCGAAAGATTTCGAAGACTCCACAAATATCTAAAGATATCTAAAGATTTAATACAGATTTCAAATATTTACAAAATTAAAAAAAGAAATTTAAACATTTGAGGAAGATTAAAAAGATTTTATAGATTTCACAAAGATGTCAAAATATTTCGGAATTTTTCACAAAGATTATCACAAAGATATTCAATATTTTAAAAGCTTCTACTAAAATTTCAAAGATTTCATCAAGATTGAAAAGATTCCACAATGATTTCAGTGATGTAAAAATGATTTTTCTTGAATTTCAAAAATTTAGAAGGATTACCAAGATTTCAAACGACTCTAAAAGACTTCACAAAGATTTTAAACGAAAGATTTCAAAAATATTTTGAAATATTTTACCAGAATTTCAAATAATTCAAAGATTTTGAAGACTCCGCAAAGATTTCAAAAGATATCTAAAGATTTCAAATATGTACGAAGTTAAAAAGAAAAATTCAAAGATTTTAGGAAGAATACAAAGATTTTAAAGATATTAAAATTGGGATATCCAAATTTAAATTAAATCATGTCATTGCAGGATTATTATGTCAACACGTGGAAACTACTTGCGAAGTTATTCAACAGCATCTCAAATCTGCAAGACGAAGAGTTCCACGTGAACATTTGACTTCATCTTCTCCAGCCGAAGCAAATTTGGGATTGGACAAAGACTGGACTGACCAATTGACAACTTGTTTCCAACATGGAACGAAAATTATGAAAACGTTCCAGGATTTGCTGAAGAGTGCCCTTCATGCTATTACTGCAAATGGAGGTAACATTTAAAAATTTAGTAACGTTGATAAGGTTACGTCGAAAAGACTAATTTAACCTACAGAAATTTACAGAATTTTTTTTGGGTATCTAGAGCGTTTCTACAGGTAAAAAGACTCAAGTAAAATTTAAAGTCAGTTAAAAAAGAATAATTAAAAAAAACCAAAAGCTCAGTTTAAAAAATTATAATTATATTTACACTTATGATTTCCTATACTGTTAAAAAATTTTCTTAGTGTATGTTTACCAGCAGAAACGTCCTAGATACCTAAAAAAATGTATCTCTATTTTTATGTGGGTTAAATTTTTTTTTGTTAAAACCAGGGTATACTTTCCTTTAATAATCTATCATTAGGCTGCAAATAAAAATGTGTACTGATTTTGGAAGTCCTTAAAAGCCAAATTTATTATATTTTTTATGGTTCTATTATGCTGCGTTTCCACATAGTTCCATTTCGGATTTCTAATATATTGTTTTCGAGACCTATCATAATTCTTTTTTTTTAAATCTTCTTTTTATCCCTTTTTAAAAAAATTCCCCTATTTACCCCTTTTCAAAAAAATTGCCCTTGTTCCATTTTTTTTTTATTTATTCGCTTAAATTGTAACTAAAATTAAATTTTTTTGTTGATGATTCGGTTTTTTGGTTTAAGAGTTCATCTCTTGTATAAAAATTTAATCTATTTTAAATTAAAAATGCAACTGTTTGGTGGAAATTAATTAATCAGAATAATTTTTGGTTGAAATATGAACTACCCAGTACATTTTTCGTTTAGAATTTATTTTTTTGGTTAAACACTTTGCTAAATAATAATAATCTGTTTGAAGTTTCATAATTTTAGTTTAAAAGTCATGTCTTTCGTGGATAATTTATTTATTGAAAATAAATTTTTTAACTACAATTTTAATTATTCTACTTGAATATTCGTATTTTTAGTTCATTTTAATTTAACTACTTAGATAAAAGTTGAACTCTTTTGTCAGAAATCAATTTTTTTGGTTAAAGATTTATCACATTGGTATACAATTTAATTAAAAATTAAGCTTTTTAGTTAAAATGTAATCTTTCTAGGTTAAAAATTTAATTATTTGAAAATTAATTTGTTTTAGTTGAGGATTCTACTATTTTCTTGAAAATTCCCATTTCTGTATTAAATTAAACTGTTTTTTTATTTTTAATTAATTTTTATGGTTGATACTTGTGTTTTTTTGCTAAAATAATAATCAAGTTGGTTGAAATCTCATCTTTCTTGATTGAGTTAAATTCTTTTATTTTTAAATAAAATCTTTTTATTGAAATATTAACTAATTAGTTGAAAGTCTTAGAATGGAAGAAATTAGTTTTATAGAAATTTCGTTCCTTTATTGTTTAACATTTATTTTTTCACTGAGCATTTAACTATTAAAACTATTAAAAATTCTAATTTTTCTTTGAAACCTAATGTATTTATTCTATTTAGTCTGTTTGGTAGAAAAGTTAACTTTTTTGGTATAAAATTAATCTTTCTTCGGCTGAATATGTACTTTTTGTTTATAATTCGGCCATTTGATTCAAAATTCATCTTTGTAGATGAAAAATTCAACCACTTGTTAAAAAAATGAACTATTTTGTTGAAAGTTTAATTATTTAATTGCATATTCGTCTTTTTGGTTTAAGAATTCATCTCTTTTATAGAAATTTCAAATGAAAATATTTTATTCGTTGAAATATCAACTACCTATTCGATTTTTTATTGAAAATTTATTTTTTTGGTTGAAAAATGAACTCAGCTGAAAAATCGTTTTTTTTTTGTTTAAAATTCATTTATTTTTATAATAATTTAATTATTCTGTTGACAATTTGTTGTTTTGAAATGGGAATTTAACTATTCCAGTCGAATAATATAGTTTTTTAGTTTTTTTATAGTTTTACTTAAAAATTAGTATCTTCGGTTATAAATGGATCTTTTTGTTAAAATTGACTGTTTTTTTATTTATAGCTAAAATTTTTTGGGTTTAAATATCAACCAATGCATTTTTTTTAATTTATTTTTTGCTGTGGAAAAGTCAATTCTTTTTTTAAAGCTCGTCCTTTTTGGTTGAATTAACCTATTTTTTATTTAAAATTAAACATATTTCCGGTTCAAATATAAATATAAATATACAAATATAAATATACAAATATAAATATACAAATATAAATATACAAATATAAATATACAAATATAAATATACAAATATA
>JAAAKG020148769.1:0-20700 GCA_010014905.2 Druon quercuslanigerum | reverse complement strand
AATAAATAAATTTAACTACTTTTTTAAAGGTTCGGGCACTGCTAAAAAATATTTTTTTTTTTTTGTAAATTCATAACTTTATAAACTTCATTTCCTTTGTTAATCATCTATTTATTTTGTTGAAAATTAGTGTTTTTTCACTTGGGTTATAAATTGATATTTTTTGTCAAAAACACCTTTTTTATTTGAATTATGAGCTATTGCATTTTTTTGTTGGGAATTTATTTTTTCTGTTGAAAATTCAATTCTTTTGTTGAAAGTTCTTATTTTTTTGGCTGAATTCTTTTTTTTATTTCTAATTAAAGTATGTTTGGTAAAAATATTTACTATCAGACTATTATTTGTTTTATTCCATTTTTGGTAGAAAAATGATCTTTTTGAATTAAATATTCAATTTTTTGTTTGAAGCTTAATGTATTGTGTTAAAAATTCGCCTTTCTTGGAATCAAATTAGTCTTATTCGTTGAAATTTTATCTTTTTTAATTAAAAATTCATTTTTTTTTTTAGAAAAGTGAAGTTTTTAGTTCATAATCAGTTTTTCTTGGTTGAATATGAATTTTTTTTGTTGAAAATTCAGTTTTTCGGATTGAAAATTCATCTATCGTCTAATAAAATATATCTTTCTAGCGTGAAAATTCAACTTTCCGTTTAAGAATGTAACTTTTAGGTCGATAATTCATGTATTTTGTTCAAAATTTGTCTTTTTTGGCAGTATATTAATCTTGTTTGTTGAAATTAATTCATCTTTTTTGGTTGAATTAAACTTTTTTTATATTAAATTAAATTTTGTTTGATTGAAATATTAAGTATTACATGTTTCGTTGAGAATTCATATTTTTGGTAGAAAATTGAACTAAAAGTATAAAAAACTTGGTTATAAATTAATTTTTTTTGTCAACAGTTTATTTTTTTAGTGGGATATTCATTATTTGAAATGAATATGCAACTATGTGATTTTTTTTCAAATTAAAAATAAACTTTTTCGTTGAAAATTCAACTATCTGAAAAAAATTCGGCTTTTCTGTCTTCAATTTTATCTTTTATGGTAGAAAAATCAACTATCTTGTTCGAAAATTAATCTTTCATGAATACATAAGACTTTTTTGTTAAAAATTCTTTCCCTGGAAAAGTTCGTCGTTTTACCTTGAAAATTGATCTATTTGGTTGAAAATTGAATGACCTTTTTCAAAATTCATCTATTGGGTTCAAAATTCAACTATATTGGTAGAAAATAAACTTTTTTTTGGTGAACATTTATATTTCCAGGTGTAAAAGTCATCTCTTTTCTAAAGCGTTCAACTTTTCAGCTTAAAAACTCGACTCTTTTGTTGAAAATTAATCTTCTTTGGTAGAAAATGCATTTGTTTTGCTGGATACTTGTATTATTTTTTTTAAATTCAATATATTTCGAGTTTAAATGGCGGAAATCGAAATAATTAAGTCTTTTTATTTCAGATCTAGATACTGGTCTCACGGCCGCCAAACTGAAAGAAATGTCGGCAGCTTCGACGGAGAAAGTATACGACACGGAGGATTTGGGACCAGTGGCTTCCATCAAGTCCAGTTTGTCCGTAATTCAACAAGCAGCTGCCAATTTGGCCCAGAGGATGGCCGAATGCGAAAATGAATTGGCAATTTCCGGTAATGCAGTGCCTCAGCAACAGCCAGCGAGTGGAGAACCAACGAATCCGATTTTGATCAGGGCTCAACTCGTGAAAAAGGAAGCAGAGGAGACCAAAGTTCTCAGCAGGTAATAATTCCGGATCTAATTCTAACTTTAAAAAATTAATCATAATTCAGATTCTGTTTTTATTATAATATTATAATACTTAAATACGTTCTCCTCAGAAAACTCGAATCCAGGGATAGTGATATTCGAGAAGCGAGAATTGCTTTGCGAGAGAAGCAAGAAGAAATTTCCGAGATGACGCTTAGGAAAGAATTGGCTGAAAAGCGTCTTGCTACTCAACAACACGAGCATGAATTGAACCTTGAGAAACTGAAACGAAAACTGGAAGAAGCCCAGAATCAACTCAAGCGAAAGGTAAACTAAATTTCCGTTTCAGAAATAATGAATTTTTATTTTTTTTAAAAAGAATTCCCCTTTTGCCCTTTATTTTCAAAAAACTTTCCATTTTTCTTATTTTGTTTTTTACCTAAAGGCGAATTTAATTAAAAGAATCCAATAAGAAAATAAGTATAAAATTTAATTATTTGATTACATGTTTAATTATTTTATTCAAAATTCAACTATTTTGTTGAAAATTCATAATTTTTGGTCAAAAATCTAACCCGTTGATTAAAAGTTGAACTGCTTCATTATTCATTGTTTTTGGGTTGAATATTGAAATATTCTATTATCAGGCTGGCTGCCGCACCGGAAAACCAGGAAATGACAGTGAATTTATTTTTTGACCGGGAATTTTGCAAATGTTTAGAAAAAAATCTATCAAAGTTGGATTTCTACAGTTTTTAAAAATAACTAGTTGAATTGATATATCCTTTTTATTTATAATGTAATTCAGTTTATAATGCGTGATTCGAAAATTTTTCACTTAAAAATTTTCGGTTTTAGAGTTTCATTTTTAAGTGTACATTTTTCACATAAAGATTTTTAAAATTCAGTTTTAAAGACTTAAAAAATTAAAAATTTGAAGCGTTTAAAAATTAAGCAGTTTCAATTTTTCAATTAAAAAAAGGAACAGATACTTGATACTTAGAAATATTTAAGTGCTCATTTATGATCAGTAATTATAGATCAAATATCCAAAACTAAAAAAAAAACTTAGCACGTTACAATACTAATTTTTCTGATTTAAAAAATTTAATTTACAAGTAAACTTGTTGTATTTTAATATATAATAAATATGTATATATAGATTTTCTGCAGATTTCGAAGAAAAAATTTAAATGCTTTTTAAGATTTGTCAAAGGTCTAATAGACATTTTTTAAAGATTCCTAAGAAAATTGAAAATAACTTTTTATTTCGTAAAATTAATTTTAAGAGAATATTTAAAAATATTTCCAAAATTGTCAAAAATGAATCTGAAAGTTTTTAAAGGTAATCTATTATATGTCGCAGGATTTAAAAAAAAAAAACGTTAGGAAAAATTTTAGGAATAATTCGAATCATTTTAAAATATGTTCATAAGTTTTCAAAAATTTTTAAAAATAATTTAAAATTTGAAAAGATGTAAAACAACATTTTTAAAAGATCTTAAAATAAAAATTTGAAACTATTTAAGGATTTTTAAACTTATACAGTTCTCTTAATTTTAAATATGTAAAAGCTTAAAATTTTTCTCTTTAAATGATTAAATATTTCAAAATCCTGAAGAAAATGAGCCCAGAATGAAGCCAGTTTATCTATTTTTTAAGTAGTTATTGCAAAAATAGTTAACATTTTAATGTCGTCTTAAATTTGCAATAACTTCCGTAATAATCAATATCTTTTAATGTTCACATGCTTATTTTAAAGCTATTTTTCTACAGTATGGCAGGAGCTTATGAGAATTAATCTGAAAAAATTTCTATCATAGTGAAAGAACTTGCATTTGGAAAAATTTGAAAACACCTCACCTGTAGGCAAATAAAAAACGAATGAATATATATTTTAAAGGAATTCTACAGAAATTTTATGATTGTATGTTTCATATATTTACAAACTAGAAAAATAGCTTTAAAATCAGCCCAAGAACATTAAAAAATATAAATTATTACGGAAGTTATTGAAAATTAAAGAAAACATTGAAATTTACACCATTTTTGCAATATTTAATTAAAAGAGTATTTTTTTTAGCTCTCACATAATTTAAATTAAGAGAACTTTGTCAGTTATCAAAAAAGGGGTGGTCGTATTTTGCATGATACTAAAATTAACAAAAAATCAACTTTAAATTCAAGAAGTTTTCAGTTTATAAGAAAAAATGTAATTGTTTATAAAATTATTTACAGCTCAGTTTTTATTACTTCAAATGGAGAAATTTCTGAATTTAGGTTTCTAATTTTTTAATTTCATTGACCGTGAAAAGTATTTACGAACCGGGAAAAAACCCGGAAATGATCGGATATTTTTAATTCAATAATTAATCTTCTCGATTGAAAAAACATATGTTTGGTGAAATTTCAAACTTCTTTGTTCAAAATTAATTTTTTGTTTGAAGATTCATAATTTTAAATGAAAATTCTTCTCTTTGGTTGAAAATTCGTGTATCTTGTTGAAAATTAAAATATATTTTTTTTATTATCAACTGTTACATGTTTCGTTGAAATTTCTTCTTTTTTGGTTCAAAAAATCAACTGCTTGGCTAATCTATTTTCTAAATAATTTTTTTTTTAAGATTCATGTATTTGGTTTCAAATTGAACTATTCCATTTTCAGAAAATTAATCTTCTTGGTCAAACAATAATTTTTGTAGGTTGAATGTTGAATTGTGTTTTCAAAAAGTAATTAAAAAGTAATTTTTGTTGCTGACAGTTCAACTGTTTTGTTGAAAATTCGCGTTGTAGGTAAAAAATTCGTCGCTTTGGATTGAAAATTCATACTCTGATAGAAAAATGGCTTTTGTTGCTGAGTGTTAACTATTTTCACTTGAATAGTAAATTATTATATTTTTGGTTGGGAATTCATCTTTTTTTTAATTTAAAATTTAAATCTTTTTTGGAAAACTCAACTATTATGTTCACAAGTAAACTTTTTTCGTTAAAAATTGCACTATTTTGTTGAAATTTAAGCTGTGTTGTAAAGTATTTATTTCTTTCGTCTAGAAAATTCCACAATTTGTTAAAAATTTGTTTCTTGTTGTAAAATCGTATTTTTTAATTTAATTCAACTGTTTGTGATTTTAAATTGAAATATTTTTTGGTTAGAGTATCAACTATAAACTTTTTTGTGGTAAATTTAACTTCATTGGTTAAAAATTAAAATTTTTGGATGAGAGTTAAATTATTTTCTTAAAAATGCATTTTTTTAGTTAAAAATTCATTTATCTTGTTGAAGATTCGTTTTTTTATTGAATCGTCAACTATTTGGTTATAAATTCATAATTTTCATCTCGATGGTTGAAAATTGAGCTACTTTGTTGAAAAGTATTTTTTGCTAAATTACGTTTATAAACTGAAAATTTAAAATTTCCATTTTTTGTTGCAAATTGATCTTTTTTAGTTAAAAACTTGTCTTTTTTGGTAGATAACTAACCTTCTTGTTTGAAATATCACCTTTTATCGTTAAAAATGCAACTTTTCGTTTAAAAATGAACTTTTTTGTTGAAAAATAATATTTTTTGTGGGAAAATTCCACTGTTTTACGAAACATTTATCTCTTTGCTTAAAAACTCAACAATTTAGATAAACTTCTGTTTCTTTCTGCAGGAAAAAATCTTGACTTAACGAAAATTCGTCTTTTTAGTTGGAAAATTCAACGTTTGGGTTGAAAGTTGAAAATTTAACTATTACATTTTTATTTTTGATTCAATCTTTTTTGGTTGAAAATTCAACTTATTCGTTTGAAATTATCGAAATTTTATTTTTCAACTGAAAATGTAACTTCCTATTTTTATGGGAAATTGTTCTTTTTTGGTGCAATTTTGTTAAAAAATTATTTAAAATTTTTATTTTTAATAGAAAAGGTAACTGATTTATTTTTATTTAAAAAAATTATCTTTTGTGGTTTAAAATTCAACTAATTGGTTCAAATTTTTTTAAATTAACGTTTTCAACTGAAAATGTAATTATTCCTATTTTGATGGAAAATGTATATTTTTTACATGAAATTTCATGAATTTTCAATTAAAAATTAGTCTCTTTTGTTAAAAATATTGTCCAAAACTGTTTGAAATTATTATTTTTAACTGAAAAGATAACTATCCCGTTTTGGTGTTGAAAGTTAATACTTTTGTTTTGATAATTCAACAATTTGGTTGAATTTCTTTTTCTTGACTGCAAAAAAAACTTTTTCGGTTACAAAGTTAACTCTCATATTAAAAATTCGTCTTTTTGGTGTGAACATTTAGATTTGTAGATTGAATATTCAACTATTTGATTAAAAATTCAACTTTTTTTATAAATTCAAATTCTATCTCTTTAGGTGGAAAATTCATCTGTTTTTTTGTTTGTTTTGTTTGAAAGTGCAATATATCTACATTAATTGTATTTTAAATAATTGATTCCCCTATTGTCCCCTGATTTTCGTTAAAATCATAGTATTCCCCCTATTTTGAGAGCATTGTGGGCTCAAAAGTTTGATATTTTTTTCATAACCGTTAATTCCTTTTCCAGGAAAAGGAATTTGAGGAAACGATGGACCATCTGCAAACAGATATTGACAGTTTGGAATCGGAGAAGGGTCAGTTGAAGGAGAAATTAAAGTCTTATGGAAAGAAAGCGACGCCGTTGCCTGGAGAAGGAGTCACGGGAGTTTCTTTGGACTCGAGTTTGCCAGCGCCTCCGCAAGACAATCAGCTTTTGCTGAATCAAATTGCGGCTCTCAGGGAAGTTGTTAAAAGTGAGCAACATCAGAAACAGAAATTAATGGCTGAAGATATGCAAAAGAAACTGGATTCGTTGAGTCCATTGTCGGTGATCGATACGAAAACGGTGGATCCCAGGCTCCTTGAATTGAGGAAAAAGAGATCTGAACTCATAAAGGTATGAATTTATAAATTTATCTTTAAAAAATAGCCGTAGTGTGCTAAAGAGTTTAAGTGCTCGGAGAAATTATCCCGCCTTTATTTGCTTTGAGAATTTAATAAGCATTTATGAGCATTTTCAATTAGGATTTCAAAAATCGTATTTTCTATCTTTATCAATCATAATTATATAATTTAAATTTCGCTGAAATTTAAATGTACACTAGCCCAATTTCGAAATTCTTCTAGCGATAAAACCAACTATACACCTAGAGGATTAATGATATTATTGCAAAAAAAATTGTTTTTTAATTAAGTTTTTAAATCAAAAAGATATATTTTGAGTCTAAGAAATTAATTTTTAACTAAAATGATGAACCTTTAACTAAAAATATGAATTTTGAACAACATAGTTAGTTGAAAAAAAAAATAAATTTAAAAAAAATAGTCTTTTTCAAAACAAAAAACAAAGAAAAAATGATTTTTCAACCAAAAATAGAAGAATTAAATTAAGATTTCAAACGTTCAATGAAAAAAATGAATTCTCAACAAAGTAATTAGATTTGAAACACAAAAGATGATTTTCCACCAAAAAAGACTCTTTTTCAACAAAATACAAGAATTTGCATCTAAAAAAGATCAATTTTCAACCAAAATTAGAATCTTTAAATTGTTAGAAAAATAAATGTCAAACTAAAAAAAAAAAACGATTTAAAAAAAATCTTTTTTCACCTAAAAATGTTATTTTTTAATCAAAAATAGAAAAATTAAATTTCGACTTCAAACATTTAATTTAAAAAAAAAATTCTCAACAAAGTAATTAGATTGGAAACACAAGAGATGATTTTTCCATCCAAAAAGACTCTTTTTCAACAAAGTACAAGAATTTTCATCTAAAAAAGATCAATTTTCATCAAAAAATAGTATATTTGAATGGTGAGAAAAATAAATGTCCAACCCAAAAAAAGAAAGATTTATAAAAAAAAAATTTACCCAAGAAATCCATTTTCAAGCGAAAATAGACGAATTAAATTTTTAATTCAAACAATCTATTAAAAAATAAATGAATTCTCAACAAAGTCTTTAGATTTGAAACACAAAAGATGATTTTTCCACCCAAAAAGACTCTTTTTCAACAAAGTACATGAATTTACATCTAAAAAAAATCAATTTTCAACCAAAATTAAAATATTTAATTTAAAAAAAAAAGTAAATGTCCAACCCAAAAAAAGAATGATTTATAAAAAAAAATTTTCACCCAAAAAGTTCTTTTTCAAGCGAAGATTGACGAATTAAATTTTGAGTTCAGACAATCAATTAAAAAATAAATGAATTCTCAACAAAGTCTTTAGATTTGAAACACAAAAGATGATTTTTCCACCCAAAAAGAATCTTTTTCAACAAAGTGCGTGAATTTGCATCGAAAAAAGATCAATTTTCAACCAAAATTAGAATATTTTAATTGTTAAAAAAATTAATTTCCAACAAAAAAAAACGACTTTAAAAAAAAATTGTTTTTTTTTCACCCAAAAAATATATTTTTTAACCAAAAATAGAAGAATTAAATTTCGAGTTCAAACATTCAATTTAAAAAAAATGAATTGTCAACAAAGTAATTAGATGTTAAACACAAAAGTTGAATTTACTACCCAAAAAGACTCTTTCAACAAATTTCGTGAATTTACATCTAAAAAATATCAAGTTTTAATCAAAATTAGAATATTTAAATAGTGAGAAAAATAAATGTCCAACACAAAAAAAGAATAATTTAAAAAAAAAACTTTTTACCCAAAAAATTCTTTTTCAAGCGAAAATAGACGAACTAAATTTTGAGTTCAAACAATTAATTAAAAAATAAATGAACTCTCAACAAATTCATTAGATTTCAAACACAAAAGATGATTTTTTCCACCCAAAAAGACTCTTTCAACAAAGTGCATGAATTTACATCTAAAAAATATCAATTTTTAATCAAAATTAGAATATTTAAATTGTTAGAAAAATAAATGTTCAACCAAAGAAAAGATTTTTAAAAATTGTTTTTTTTCACCCAAAAAAGTTATTTTTTAACCAAAAATAGAAGAATTAAAATTCGACATTGAACATTCAATTTAAACAAAATGAATTTTCAACAAAGTAATTATATTGGAAACACAAAAGATGATTTTTCAACCCAAAAAGACTCTTTTAACAAAGTACCTGAATTTACATCTAAAAAAGATCAATTTTCAATCAAAATCAGAATATTTAAATTGTTAGAAAAATAAATTTCCAACCAAAAAAAAACGATTAAAAAAATGTTTTTTTTTCTCTCAAAAAAATCATTTTTTGACCAAAAATAAAAGAATTAAATTTCAAGTTCAAGCATTCAATTTAAAAAAATAAATTCTCAACAAAGTAATTAGATTGGAAACACAAAATATAATTTTTCCACCCAAAAAGACTTTTTCAACAAAGTGCATGAATTTACATCTAAAAAATATCAATTTTTAATCTAAATTAGAATATTTAAATAGTGAGAAAAATAAATGTCCAACCCAAAAAAAGAATAATTTATAAAAAAAAATTTTCACCAAAAAAATTCTTTTTCAAGCGAAAATAGACGAATTGAATTTTGAGTTCAAACAATCAATTAAAAAATAGATGAACTCTGAACAAATTCATTAGATTTCAAACACAAAAGATGATTTTTTCCACCAAAAAAGACTCTTTTTCAACAAAGTACATGAATTTGCATCGAAAAAAGGTCAATTTTCAACCAAAATTAGAATATTTAAATTGTTAGAAAAATAAATGTCCAACCCACAAAACTACGATTTTTAAAAAAAATTGTTTTCTTCACACTAACAAATTATTTTTTAACCAAAAATAGAAAAATTCCATATCCAGTTTAAATATTCAATTTAAAAAAAAATGAATTCTCAACAAAGTAATTAGATTTGAAACATAAAAGATGATTTTTCTACCCAAAAATACTATTTTTCAACAAAATACATGGATTTACATCTAAAAAAGATCAGTTTTCAATCAAAATTAGAATATTTAAATTGTTACAAAAATAAATGTCCAACCCCTGATCGCGAAAGTACTCGTCTGTGTCAAGTGCTTGTTTACTGGATTTTGTGAAGGGAATAAGGGTGAGTGGATGCAGAAAGTGTAGAGAGTACCGTGATCGAGTGTAAAGGAATAAGGGTTCACAAACTGGCGTCAGAGGGCAACAGACACTGGACGATAGCACAGAACAGCAAGTTGTAATGGCAACAAGAGCTGACGTTTCTGAAAGCGTGCAAAGTGTGTGTGTGTGTGGGGGGGGGGGGCGTTGATCGCTATGACCTAGGTATGGGCAATCAACGCGGAAGACCCTCAAACCTTCAGCGCCTCAACGGGCTAGGCCGCACGGGTTCGAATAGGAGTTGGGGCGAATGGTAAAAAAAGGCAAGCACGACTAGCAGTGAAGGAGAGGATAAAAGAAAAAGAGAGGCAGAAAGAAAGGGACAAGGATAACAAGAAATTTAGAGTTAAACGGATGACGCCAGAAAGAGATAGGGGGGCTGCGAGGATGTTTGAAAAATTGTAAGCTCTCATAAAGGGGTTTAGAGAGGTAACAAGAAAGAGATTTGATGATATGAATAGGGATATGAATAGGCAGCGAAACGATGTAAGGGGGGGAAGTGAAAAAGGTGAGAGAAAATGGGAAGAATGGAATAACCGCTGGTAGGAGGAGAAATACAAGGTTTGGGGTAAGCTAGAGAGCATAGAGAATAGACAGAGAAAGGTTCACGAAGAGAGAAATGGTGAAATAAAACAGCTGGAAGAACGGATAAGCAATTTAGAAATTAGAAATGAGCATATAGGAAAATAAGCAAAGAATGAGGAAATAATTATAGGGAATGGAAAAAACGTTCAATGTGAAAATAAAATATTGAAGAAAAGACTAATTTAGATTGAAAGAAGTTTGGAAGGGGAAGAAGGGGAAAAGAGGAAAAATAACTTAGTAGTTAAGGGAATGAAAGTGGATATTGAAACAGGCGAAGTAAAAATAAAAGATGTTTTGAGAGACATTAGAGTGCAGGTAAGGGTAGAAGGAGTTAAGCGAATAGCAGGGACGGTGGAAGGAAAAGAAGGAATGTTTTTAGTAAAAGTGGGGAGTGAGGAGGAGAAAAATTAAATTATGGAGGTACAAAAATTATTGACATGAAGAAGGGAAAGAATTGAAGAAGATCTGACATGGAGGGAGAGGAAAAGGAGATGGCAAATAGAGCAGAGGGCTTGTGTAGAGAAGAAACAGCGGCACATGGTGTCGATAGGGAGAGATATGTTATGGTGGGATAAGTGGGATGCGAATATGATGAGTGAAACCTGGACAGATGAGAAGGATTGGAAGGGAATAAAAAGCATTCTGCCGAAAGGTTATGTGTGGACAATGCAAGAAGCAAGAAAAGAACACGTTAAAGGGAGAGGGATGGGCGGTATGGTGTCAGGGGTGAGAAAAGAATTAGCAGTAAAAGGTAGAAAAGATGGGGACAGTGAGGAAAAGGATGGAACAATGCTAAAAAGGATTATAGTTCGTAAAGTCAAAATAGTGGTGGCTTGTGTATATAGAAGAAGAGGGGAAGAGGAAGACTGGAGAGTAGTAAATAGGAGGATTGAGGAAAAGAAAGAAGAACTGGTTTTAATAGGAGGGGACCTAAATGCTTGGACTGGTGAACGGGGAGGAGGGATTTGGGATGAAGAAAAGGAGGCATATATGTATAAGGAAATCCAAACAGGATGGTTTATATGTAATTGCAATATGAAAGGAGGTGAGGAAGGGAAGATCACATTCATAGGAAAGGGAACAACAGTAATAGACTACATCTTGGCTGAAGAAAGAGGAGGGAGTAGACTCGTTAATTGAAAGGTTGAAGATGTCGATTGAGAAGGTAAAGGATGAGCTGGGTACTAAAGAAGAACGAGTAGGGAGCAAGAGAGGCTGGTGGGACGAGGTATACTGGGAGAGTAAAGAGACAATGAAAGAGTGTGTTATACATTGGAGAAAAGGGGAAATAAAGAAGGAGGAGTATAAAAGGAGAAAAAAAGTACATGAGAAAATGCTGGAAAGAAATAGAAATGAAGGAATGGACGGATTATTTCATATTTTTATTAGGGGGAGAGCAAAATAAGAGCAAAGAGGAAAAGAGAAGCATAGTCCAAGGAGAAATGGAGGAAGGGGCCGAAATAAACAGAGAAGAAAAGGATGAGGTAATAGATAGGCTAGAAAGTTTTGATAGGAGAAGATGGAATGGAGTACGAAGCGATGAACTATGGAGGAGAAGGAGTTAGGGATGGGATGTGGAAAGTCTGCAACAAGGTCTGGAAAGGAGAAGGGTGGCCGGAAGAGTGGATGACAGGACTGGTGGTCTCGGTTATCAATAAAGGGGAAGGAAAGAAGGTAGAAGATATAAAATATATGCAGAAATCTTAAGAAAAAGGTTGGAGAGTCAGGCAGAACAGAAATAAAGTATCCCACACAATGAGACGGGATGTAGAAAAGGGATGGGCACTATAGACAACATCTACGTACTTAACTACTTAGTTAACATAATTTTAGGAAGAAAGAAAAGGAAACTAGTCGCATTGTTTGTAGATTTCAAAGCAGCGTTTGACTCAGTGAATAAAAAAATGCTATGGTAGGCAATGAAAGAGAGGGGTGTAGAGGAAAAGTTGGTAAAGAGGATAAAATAAATTTTTAATGAAACCAGGATTAGGGTGAAGATAGGAAAGAAAAAAGGGCCGATTTTCTGGACAGGGAGAGGTCTAAGGCTAAGGGGTTGAGCCTAATAATGAGAATCTTCGAAGAGTATGTGGGAGCAAATCATTTGATGGTGGAAGTAGATAAAACAAAGATGATGTGCTTCAGAACTAAAAAGAGAAAAATGAATTACGTTTGGAAGATTAGCGGGCAAAAAGTGGAAATTGTGGAGGAGTTCTGTTACCTAGGTTTTTGGTTTGAGGCAGAAGGGGGAAACGTGCTGCAGGTGAGGAAAATAATTGAATCTGCGAGTAAAGTGATGGGTCAAGTAAAGAGTGTAAGGAAGAGAAGGTTCAAGGACGATTGGAGAATGAGGGTCTGGTTGTTTGATGCGATAGTGTGGGCAGTGTTGTGTTATGAAGTGGAGATCTAGGGATGGAAGGAACATAGGAAAATAGAGAGCATGCATGAGCGATTTCTGAGATTTATTACGATTTTCAAAAATTTGAAATATTTTAGCGTATCTTAAAAGGCAAGGAGTTGGGAGTAGATTTCAAGAATTTGAGGTGATTCAAAAGAATCTTAGAGATTTTAGGGTATTTTTAAAACTTCCAAGGAATTTGAAAATCTGTCAAGGTGTTTTTATAAGTTTTCCAGGATTTCAGAAAATTTTACGAGATTTTATCACATTTTAGTGGATTTTAAATAATTGATTCTCAAGAATTAAGGGATTTTGTAGGGTTAAAAAATTTGCAAATAATTCAAGGTATTACCAAATATTTTAAAGAATTTTAAAGGTCTTAGGATTTTTCAAGAATCTTTCAATTAATTTCCATAATTTGATAGGGATTTTAATGAATTGTAAAGACTTTTGGGCATTTTTAAAATTGCAGAGAAATATTCAAGAACTTGAAAAAGTTTCGCGAGATTTTCAAATATTTTAAATATTTTAGGCTATTTAAAAAAATTCCAAGGAATTTAATCAGATTTTCAAACAATTGAAAATTTCTGGGGTGTTTCAAAAGGTTTCAGTGCATCTTCAAGAGATTAAAATTTTTTAAGGATTTCGAAAGATTTCAAAGAATTAAAATTTTTTGTCGTATTTTAAAATATTAAAAAAAAATTCTGAGTAGAAAACTTTAATAAGTTTTTCTAAGGATTTAAAAAGATTTCAAAGAATTGAAAAAATGTTAGGATATTGAAAAAGATACCAAGACATTTTCAGGTGATTTAAATAGTTTTAAGAGATTAAATAATTTTGCATAGGAGAGTTAAGAATTTTTGAAGATATTTTACAATTTTATATGGTGGGGGTGGGGGGGGCGGTACGTTTTTAAGATTTAAGTGGGATTTAAAATCTCTCAAGGTGATTTAATAGATTTCCCAGATTTCCAGGATTTATAATAATATTTCATGTAATTTCATGGGATTTTATAATATTTTAATTATAGAATTGAGGAATGTCGATCTTAAACAATTTTAAAACTTTTAGGCTATCTTAAAAGGTTCCAAGAAATTTTATACATATTTCAATAATTTGAAGTAATTTTAATGAAGGACTTTAAGTTATTTTCAAGAATCCAAAGAAATTAAAAAAAATAAAATTAAAAAAATTGACCGGGAGAAAACTGGGAAATGTCCGAGAATTTACTTCTGATTGTAGCAAATTTGATGCTTTCTTGGAATTTATTATGGGAACTTTTTAAATTAATTACAACTGGGATTTATAACAAAGGAGTTGAAAAAATCCGATTCAAGTCAAAATTGGTCATAATTTAAAAGTTCCTTCTTCCAGATTTTAGAAAAAGAGAGTAATTAAAGTAGTTTTTAGAGTAGAAGTAGTACCGCGAAGAGGAAATATTTCGGAATTATAATATACATTTTTTTATATTTTTCATTCGGAAATTTCCTTTTTTTCTTGGAAATTCAACTTCTTGCATTTAAAAGCTTAACTATTTTGGTAAACATTAATTTTTTTCTTATAAGTTTGGTCATTTCAAGGTAATTTAATAAAATTCCTAGATTTTCAGGATTTATTTCATTTCATGTAATTTCATGGGATTTTATAATATTTTATTGAATTTCAAAAAAACTTTTTTACAACAATTGAGGAATTTCGTAGGGTTTCAAAGATTTTCAAATATTTGAAGGCATTTCCAACGACTTTAAAGGACTTTTATTTGATTGATTTCAATAATTTAATGTGATTTGCAAAGATTTGAGATGCTTCAGGACATTTTAAAAGATTCTAAAAGGCATTTTAAAGAGCTTTAAAAAGTTTCAAGAGTTTTTGAAAAGATTTTAATTGTTTTGAAAAATGTTAGGGTATTTTAAAAGATTTCAAGGGAATTTAAATTGATTTTAGTAATTTAATGGGATTTCCGAAGGTTTGAAATATTTTAGGATATATTAAAAAATTCTAAGGTAGTTTCAAGGCATTTAAAATATTTAATTAGGTTTTAATGAATTTCCTGGAATTTTGTAAAATATGGACCGATTTTATAGGACCTATGCGAGGTTTTAAAATATTTAAAAAGATTCCAACGGATTTAATAATATTTCCAAAGATTTCAATGGTTCTATGGGATTTTAAAAGCTCTCAACGTAATTTAATCAATTCCTCAGAATTTCAAGAAATATGAGATTTCATGTATTTCGCGAGATTTTATAATATATAATATAATATCAGTCGATTCAAAAATTGTTTTAAATGTTTATGTTTAATTCATCCGGAAGTGTTTGAAACTTACCTTGGATTCTCAAACATTTGATCAAATTCTTTTCAATTCTTATATTTAGGAAATATATTAAATTTGTTTAATTTTTTATAAATTTTATCGAATACTTCTCCTTGCCCTTAAACTCTAAATTAATTTTAATTTTACTGAAATAAATGGGATTTTATTAAATTAAAACTTTTCTGAAAAAAGATTTTCTTCGCTCCGCTAGGAATCGAACCACAGGTCTTCCGATTTCCGGTCGGTTGCCTTTTTTCCTTGTAAATTTGAGATTTTATTCTGATTATTATTTTTTTTTATCTGTTTTGATATTCAAATTATTTTCAGGATGTAAACAAAGTTATGATATTCCCCACGGTTCCTGATTTGACTCGCCAGACTCTCATTACAAGAGAAGAGCCAGTTTTGGATAAAGCGATGCCTGCCTATGTTTTGTTGCAACGGCAGTTGACTTTGAGGGAATTGAAGGAGCGAGCTGATCAACTAGCTGTAAGTCTTCAATATTTTTATTATTTTTATTATTATTCTATTTTTGAGGGGTCAGATCCTACGACTTTTTTTAAAACAATTATCAACCTGATGGTAAAATTGTCAACAAAAAAGATCATTTCCAAACCAGAAAGAATAATTTTCAAACAGATTTGAATTTTCAACAAAAAAAATAATTTTAACGGAAACGTTGTTCAATTTTTGGTATAAAATTAATCTTATCTAAGTTAAAAATTACGATTTAAAATTTTCCTGAATATTCAGCTGTTTTGTTGACATTTCATGTGTTTCGTGGAAAAATGTTATTTTTAGTAGAAAATTAATCTTCTTGTTCGAAATTGAATCCTCTTGCTTGAAAATAATTCTTTTTGGTTGAAAATAAAACTAATTGGTTAAAAATTCTTGTGCAATGTTGAAAAAGCTTATTTTTTGGTAGAAAATTAATATTTTTGGTGGAAAAATCAACTGTTTGGTTAAAAATTGTTGTATGTTGGTGAAAATATAATATTTTTACTCAAAAAGTTAGGAATTTGAATTGGTTTAAATTTAATTTAATATAGTACCCACGTTAATTTTACTTAAATAGTTACTGCATTTTAAGTATAAGAAGATAAAATATAATTATATTTTTAATTGTTATTCAAATTCGTGGATTTTAGAGACAAAATCAGAAAATAATTAATCCCTAGAAACTGAAAAAAATCCTCTTCCAAGTCAGAATTCTTCACAATTTGAAAGTTTCCTCTTCCTAATTTTAGATAAAGAAAGTACTTCAAGTGGTTGTGAAGTAGAAATAGTATTTCAAAGAAGAAATATTTCTTAATTACAATAGAATTTTTTTGCATTATTCGTGGAGAATAAATTAATTTTTTTGTTGAAGAATGAACATTTTGGCATCAAATTCCACTATCCTAGTTGAAGATCCATCATATTTCAGTTAAAAATTCATCAGCTTTTCAATGCATCGTTTCAATTGAAAATTCGTTTCTTTATTTAAAAAATGAGCTCTTCGATTGAAAAATTGTTTTTTTTTCTTTTTTTTTGGTTCAAAATTATTTTATTTATCTGAAAATGTAACTATTATTCCAGTTGAATATTCTATGATTTTAGTCAAAAATTCATCTCTTTGATTGAGCATTCATATTTTGAATGAAAATTTAATTATTCAATTTTTGGTTAGAAAATGATCTTATTCAGTTGAAAAATCGTTTTTTTTTAGGAATTAATCTTCTTGGTTGAAAATTAATCTCTTTGGTCAACGATTCAATTTTTTTATTCGAACATTCGTCATTATATTTAAAAATTCATCTTTCTGATATAAAATTCAACTATTTTATTGAAATATTTAGAATTTTATTTGGAAATTCACCACTTTCATGGAAAATAAAAATATTTTTTTTTAAATTTAGTTTTTTTGTTGTAAAAAATTAGTCTTTTTTGTTCAAAGTAATTTTTTTGATTCAAAATTTTATTGATTCTGATTGATAATTCATCTTTTTGGATTAACATTAATTTTTTAACTTGATATTTAGTTATTTAAGTTTTTGCTGACAATTTATTTATTTTTTTTAGTAAAATTATTATTTTTTTAGTTTAACTATTTCAGTTGAAGATTCATTGTTTAACCTAAAACCTCTCAGGTTTAGTTAAAAATTAATTATCTGAACTAAAAATGTTATTATTCCATTTTCGGTTAAATTTTTTTTTTAACTGAACTATTTGGTTAAAAACTCGTCTTTTTTATTAAAAACTTCAACTATCTCGTGTAGAAAATGAATCTTTTTATTTGAATATAATTCTTTTTGCTTAAAAATCATATTTTTGATTAGAAATTCGAGTTTTCTATAGTTAAATATTCATAATTTTAATTAAAAATTCAATTTTTGGTTTAAAATTGAACTATTTTGTCGAAAATCCGTTTTCTTTATTTGAAGATTAATTTTTTCAAATGAAAGTTTAACGACTTAATTTTTTGTAAAAAATTTGTTACTTTTTAGTGGGGAATTTAGTTTTTTAAATAAAAATCCATTTATTTTGACATTTTTTCTCTGTTGTGTTAAAGGATGATCAGAATGAACCTCATGAATTTAAATAAATGTTTTTGTTTGCGCAAAATATGAATATTGTACTTTTAATTGCCCTGGAAAATTAAAAAACTTAACTGGGAGAAAACCTGGAAACGACCGAGAATTTACTTCTGATGGTAGCAAATTTCATGCTTTCTTGGACTTTATTATGGGAACTTTTTAAATTAATTAAAGCAGGGATTTATAACAAAGGAGTCGAAAAAATCCGAACCAAGTCAAAATTGGCCATAATTTAAAAGTTCCTTCTTCCAATTTTTTTTAGAGTAGCATTAGTATTTCGAAGAGGAAATATTTCTGAATTATAATATAAATTTTGTTTACATTTTTCGTTTGGAAATTACCTTTTTTTTGGAAAAAAATTAGTTTTGTTCTTATTAGTTTCGATATTTTAATAGTAAATTCATCCCTTTTTAAAAATGTGACTGCTTTGTTGAAAATCAATTTTTAAAGAAAAAAATTCAACTATTCCAGTAGAAAAATTAACTATTTTTCTGCAAATCCGTTTTTTGTGTTTTGTTAAAAGTTAAACTCTTAGCGCAATATTTAACTATTCTATTTCTGGTTGAAATTTTATCTTTTTTTGATAAAAATTCAATTATTTGCATTTTAGTATTTTATTGAAATTTTTTTTTTGTTAAAAATAATTTTTTTACCAAACTGAAAATGAAAATACTATTCTAGTTGAATGCTTTATAGTTTTAGGTAAAAATTGATTTTTTTTAGGGAACATTCAGTTTTTGACAGAAAATCTAATCATTTAATTTTTTGTTGATAAATGATCTTTTTTAGTTGAAAATTCGTCTTTTTTGGTTGAAAAATGATTTTCTTGACTTAAAACTTAATTATTTAAGTTTCGATTGAGAATTGGGAAAACGCTGTTCCTACACAATTTTTTTCGACACAAAATATATTGTACACAGCACTAAAAATTTTATACACACAATCTTTCCTACACAGAATTTAATATTGTTATATTTTTTCTCCACAGCATTTTTTATACCTAAAATATTTACTGCAAAGAATTTAATATTGTTTAATAATTTTATTTTTTTCCTACACAAAAGAATTTCTGCACAGAATATTTTCTACACAAAATTAAAACAGTAAAATCAAATATTTTTTAGACATTAATTATTTTTATTCATTGAACAAGTTTCCCAGGATTTTCTAACTAATTTTGAGTTGTTTAAACAATTATTATTTGATAAAACAATTTTTTTTCGTCTGTACAACATGAAAAGTTGTTATTTTTCAAAATTAATGTTACATTGGATAAATTGAAAGAATAAATAATATTTCTTCTTTACAAAATTTGGTAATTATTTAAATAAATTTCATTTCTTCAGCCAATTTTTTTCTTTTGATTCGTAAAAAGTTATTATTTCTCAGAACTAATTACACAATTAACGAATGTTGAAAGTAATATATTTTTTTAAAGATATTCAACGACAATTATTTAAACATTTAATCATCATTCACTTGCATCTTTTGATATAAAAGATGATGGAAAATATCACTCTTGACAGTCTTTATCACCGACATTAATTTCAGAAAATAATATATTTGCATAATTAATAGGATGAAAAATTATTTAAACAAATGAAAATTGTGTCTTTAATCTCAGCAAAATAATAACATTTTACGATTTACAGGATAAAAATGTTTTATATACTTATCAAATTTATTAAACAAGATCTATTATCCTTGAAAATGGTCCACTGTATAATTTATCCCATAAATAATAACTTTTCGCGATTTATAGGTAACAACAACTGTTTGAACAATTGAAAATTAGTTGAAAGATACTTGGAAACTTCTCACTTATAAAAAAAAATCAAATGTTAAAAAGGTTTCAAAAACACCGTCTTTAGCATGAATTTTACATAATTCACCCTAGTGGGAAAGTTTTTACAAAAAAGTAAAAAAGACTAAAACCATTTTAACAGGAATCTGTAAATAAATATAATAAATTACAACTATAATTACAGGAAAGTCGAACTTTTTTCTATTATTCTGAGAAATTTTATTTTGTATTTTATTGTATATTATTGTATTTTATTGTATTTTATTGTATTTCATTGTATTTCATTGTATTTTATTGGAGTTTTGATTTATTATAAATATTTTCCGAAGAAAGTATAACCACAGGAAATCAGGAATATTGAGGATATTGCAATGAGCTATTTTTAAATTAATATTTGCACATAAATAAAATATTTCTGTGGGATATATTTGTGTACAAAATTTTGTGTGCCGGAAAAATATAATAGTATTAAACAATAATTAATTCTGTGCATTAAATATTCTGTGTAGATACAATTTTGTGTAGGAAAAATATAACAGTATTTAATGTTTAGTTGAAACTTGTCTTTCTGGATTAAAAAAATAACTAAATTTAGTTGACAATACATTTTTCAGGCTTATTCAGTTCAATTGTTTTGTTGAACATTCGTGGTTTTGGACAGAATACTTGTTCTTTTAGATTGAAAATTCATTTTTGTAGTTTTAAAATTCAACTATTAGTTAAATAATATTTTTTTTGTTTTTAAAATTTAACTATTTGGTTGAAAATAGTTGAACTATTTGATAAAAATTCATAAGTTCCAACTATTCTGTTAAAAAATTACCTTCTGTGTTAGAAAAACTAGAAACCCTGGTTGAAAGTACAAAATCTTAAAAAGGAAAAGTCTTTTTGGCTTTAAAATTAAACTTTTTGGATTGCGTGGAAAATATTTTGTATAGATAAATATAACAGTACTTATCAATAATTAATTATGTGCAGTCAATATTTTGTGTAGAAAATATTTTGTGTAGGAAAAAAATAAAATTATTAAATAATATTGAATTCTGTTTTTGAGGATTCATCATTTTAGTTGCAAATTGATCAGTTAAAAGGAAAATTATTAGTTTTACCAAAAATGTAACTATTTAATTTTCTGTTGAAAATGGATTTTTTTCTAGTTCAAAATTCAACTATTTGGCTGAAAAATTATCTCCTTCGATTGAAACTTCAACTATTACGTTAAA
>JAAAKG020148767.1:0-10187 GCA_010014905.2 Druon quercuslanigerum | reverse complement strand
CATTTTTGTTTGTGGACTCTAATCCTCTTTTTACTTCTACTATCATTTTTTCCATCTCCTCGTCCACATTTTTCTCCCCCATTTTGATATTTCTAACCATTTTTCTAAACTTTTCTTTTCCTTGCCTCAACCAATCCCCTTTACCTACACTCTTTATCTTTGCCCCCTTTTTATGTGTATTACTATTATTTTTTTCTCCCTCTGAAGTCACTATTAATGGAAAGTGATCCGAATCAATATATTCCCCTACCTCTAATTTCTTGACCTTCTCTCTTATTACATATCCACTATCACATAATCAATTACCGTCACCCTTTCTCCTCCTGACCAAGTATATTCTCCTTCTTCATCTCCCTCTATGTTTCCGTTTAAGATAAACCATCCCAACTCCTGCAAGCTCTTTAACAACTTCTTTCCCTCCCCATTCAGTACTTTATCTTTTGATTTTCTTCCTCCCTCTTCTCCCCATTCCCTTCCTCCTCTATCTCCTGTTCTCGCGTTGAAATCCCCACCTATTATAAGCCTAATATCTTCTTTATTTTCTTTCATCATTTCTTTTAACTCCTCTGCTTTCTCCTGCAGAGCGGCGGCTTAACCGGCAAAGGCAGGTTTAATTAAGAAACCGGGAATTTTCTCTAATTAAATTATTACTGTTCAAGAGTACTTATTTTTGTTGAATTGCTTATAGCAGTTGTTCTGATGCATTCCACAGAGTTGTTTTTACAAAAACAACAAAATAAAAATATACTTTAAGAGAGAAATGACTGGCTTTTTATTAATTAAAAAAAGAACTTATTATCATATCATTCAATGAATTTAAATGTCCTTAAATCTGATTTTGAACATTTTTAGCTACAAATTGTTACAGAACGAATTTTTGTTTTCATTATGAGAAAAGCCGTTTGCAATTTTGTTCCCTGTAAGATTTTTTTTTCGCTGTCTGAAGTTTGAGACTCGAATTGATGATATTTCAAAAATACGGAAACAATTATTTTCTCAATTTTTTTAACAAATACATTTGTCACGTTTTATTCACTTAGTCCTCATTAGTGATGAGTTGAATAAGGAATTTTAGAAAATAATTATTGTTTTTATTTTAGGACAAGAAGTTTCCGTAAAGAAATATAATTTCACTTGAACCGGATTTATTCTCGTTTGAAGATTCATCATTTTACTTGGAAATTGATCTCTTTTTAAAAATGTAACTACTTAGTTGAAAATCATTTTTTTAAACTAAAAAAATTTAACTATTTCGCTGCAAATACGTTTTTTAAATTAAAAAATAGATTTTAATCGGGAAAGTCTACTATTCCATTTCTTGCTGGAAAATGCTATTTTTTATTTATAAATTAAACGATTTGTTTAAATATTTATGTTCTTTGTGAAGAATGCTTTTTTTGTAGTAAATTAATCATTTTGATTAAAATGTCATCTTTTTGGTAAGTAAAAAATTCGCCTATAGCAGTTGAAGATTCATCATTTTAGTTAAAAATTCACCAGTTTCGCTGAAAATTAATTTCTCAAACTGAACATTAAACCGTTGCATTTTTGGTTGAAAATAGAAATTCAACAATTGGCTGAAAATTCAACTATTTCGTTGAATATTCTGGTTTTTGTTTATTTAAAGATTCAACTATTTGGTAGAAAAATCATATTTACAAATTGATAATAAAAACAACTTTTTTTTCTTTTTTGATTGAAAAATGTTTTTTTGTTGAAGATGCACCCATTTTTTGAAAATTGGAAATTTTTAGCTTGAAAATTTAACAATTGGGTAAGAAATTTCGTTAAAATTTTATTTTCTTGACTGCAAATTTTTTTTTTAAATATCAGCTGTTACATTTTTTTGGGATCTTATTGTTTTTAAAAAATTCATATTTCTGTGAAGAATCTCTTTATTTTATCTGTTTTTAGAGCAATTTGGCATTAAATCCTCTATGCAGATTAGTAAAACATTACTAATTCGAGTAGTCGAAAGGCTAATTGCTTTGTATACAAAAATTATTTAGGAGTGTATATAATATTTTCAAGAAAATTATAAACATGGAAAACCTGAAAAATATTAAAGTGTAATAAAGCGACTGGATTAATATGGACTTAAAATTAATTATGCATATTCAGCAGGGTCGTTTAATGCATTGCATTTCTTCTCGTATTTTTATGCAAAAGATTTTTTTTTAATAAAGAAAATTTTTTTGTAATAGATAAAATACTATTTCATACTACTATTTGGATGTTTAAATAAATTGTTTAAACAATTTATTATTATTTTTAGCTATTTTCTCTTAGAATAGATAGTCGCGGTTTTTTTCAAAACTTGTTCACTTTTTGTCAAATTTTTAATTATACTGCGGTAATTGCTAATCAATGTTAAAAAAAAAGTTCAAACAATTTGTTATTGTTGTTAATAGTATTTTATTTGAATAATGCTAGAAATTTTGGCATTTCTTAAGTGTAAAACTTTTTATCTACTTTTCACTGGGAGTGAGTTAATATTTTATTCAATTTATCAAAAATAATTTTTAAAAATAAATATTATTGTTTAAAGCTGTCTTCTTCTATATTAATACTAGATAATTGAGTTATTTTCTAAACCTTTCAACTTTTTGTCCACTTATTTCTCAGATTAAGATAATAATTAATGCAAGTTAACAAAAATAAATGTTTAAATAATTTATTATTTTTAATAACTATCTTCAACTATGGTAATGCTAGATAGTTGCGGCTTTTTCAGTTAACTTTTTGCCACTTTTTACAAGCAAACTAACAAAAATGGTTATTTAAATAATTTATTATTGTTTACAACTATCTTCTCCTATATTGATACAATATAGTTGCAGTTTTTTTGGCATTTTAAAATTTTTTATTATAATTATCTTAGATAAGTGCTAGAGAGTTGCGGCTTTTTCTGAAATGTTTAACTTTGTTTGGATTTTTTTAGATCTGAACAAAATGATAATAAATAAACATGAGAGAGAATCATAATTAAAAACATTTTTTTTTCTTTTTTATTAATATATTTTTCTTAAATAAAACAGATATTTGAAATATGATTAAAATTTTTTTTACATGGATTCCATGGATTCCTAAAGGAATCTCCAGGAAATCTATAGGGAAGACGGGGAGGATGATATTACAATATTTTTATTACCAAATTTATTTTCTTTGCTTTACAATAAACTTCTTGTTTTAATTAAATCAATACTTCTACAAGTCATTTACCGACAAGTCATTTACCGAAATGTGGGCCACCAAAGATTAGTAAATAATTACTAAGTTGATTACTAAAGATAGTTTATAATTCATTACTAAAAAACAATTAATTCTTTACTAAAAAAAAAAAAAATAAATATAAGTCTGTTTTATAGGGTCCCAAAAACACCCATAAATGGAAAAGTGGGGTTTACTAGTTTTTAGATAATTATGTTTCTTTCATGACTTTTTTAATATATACAGTTTTTAACACATAAGTTGTTGCTTTATACTGATACTTAAATGATTAAATACATTTTTCAAACAATTGTTAACTGTTTATAGCAATTTTCTCTTAAAATAGAGTTAGAAGGTCGTTTTTGGCTGACATTTTTCACTTTTTGTCCACTTTTTACTAAGTAAGGTAATAATTAAGCCAAGATAATAAACATAATGTTTTAAACAATTTATTTTTTGTTTATAACTATCTTCTCTTAGATTAATGCTAGAAAGTTGCGGATTTGTCTGCAATTCTCAGCTTTTCTTTGCCTTTTTCGTTGGTAACAAATAACAAATATTAATATAATAATTAACTTAAATGAAAAGGCTCTGAGTTACTACTTCAAAAAAATCTCTATTTAATATGACCCGTGTAGAAATCTTGACGGGGTATTGTTGAGGGCCTGATGGGGTTTCCCTATTAGTGTTAGGTGCCGCATGAGGCAAATTGTTAGGGGCCGTAACAGTATGGCTACGCAAAATTGCCGTCAAAGGAAATTTGTTGAGGGCCCTAACAAGAATCCTTTTTAACTAGGGCCCCAATAGGGCCTTTTTTATTGTGACGTGACGTATTTATTGATAGGATAGGTCAAGATTTTTAAATTTATGTGCACTATTCTATGAAATTGATAGTTTCAGGTATCTGAAAAGTAGATATTGATAAAAAAATACAATTTATGTATAAAAAGAAATTAGGGACACTGTGTTAATATATAAAAAATATGTAGAAAATGATTTTTGTGAACGAACTTTGACTATTCTATAAACGTCATTCACAAAGTTTTTTTTTGCTAATCTGCTGAAAAGGTTTATTTTAATCTAAGTACTTACCACCATCAACTTAATATGAGAATAATAATTAACTGAAACTTTCAAAGTTTTTGAAAATGGTCCAAAATTTTCCAAAAATGGTCCAAGAGTTTGTTTGTATTTACTTGGTGTTAACGCAGAGCGTGCATGCACGCGTGCACAGTTAGAACGAATGAGCTTCGGTCCGGCATAAATCGAGCATTTCATACCTCCCAATTTCTCCACGAGAAGCGTTAGCTTGTCAGATTCTTCAATTATTTTGTTTCGGATTAAAAAAAATGTGTTGATCATGTAAATTAATTAGGGCTATATTCGGAACACAAAAGGTCCCGATGAGGGGCACCCTAATAAGGGTAAGCTGTTAGGGCCCCTAACAAAGCCCCAATATTGTTAGGGACTACTAGGGCGATTTCTACACGGGGATCCATAAAACTCGAGGGAAAGCTTAAAGAATACTTTAAATACCTGTTTAATTTCAGAAAAATATATTAGAAAAAAGAAAGAGATTTCAAGAAAATTATTCTCCCCAATATTTTTTATTATTTGTTTATCACTAAAAGTCCAAACCAGCTGCTCTTAAAATTAAAAATAGAAAGGACTTGAAATTGTACGCTATTTATAATTCAAAGCGTTCAAAATTCAAGGATTTTATTTTGAATCGAATAATCTCTAAATTGAATGATAAAAAATAAAAATTTCAAAAATCGATCAATTCTGAAATGTTCAAAATTTCTAATTAAAAAGGTTAAAAATTAAACAATTTAAATTTGCAAAATTTTAAATTTGTCAAAGCTTGTACGAATTCTAGAATTTTAACTTGTTATTACATACAAAAAAGTATAATATAATACGAAGAGTCTACGAGTGTGATCCAAAAATTCGACTTTCGATTTTCTGTAATCGATTCCCACGAATTAGCCGGTTTTCCAGCAAAAGAAAATCTGACTTTTTTGTTTTTTGTTTGAAACATTGTCCCGTTCCCCGGGTCTCTTGAAATTATAACAAGAGGATTTAAAGTAGTCTGTCTATTAGTTCGATCTGATGAAAAATAATTAAAATGAGTTTTTTTGCGCAGAAATATGTCCTCTTTCATATAATACCTTTTTTAGGGGCCCTTTTTTGGACTGTCGAGCGTGAAGAATGACTTTTACTCAAATCGAGTGAAATGAACATTTAAATTTGCATTTTATTATTATTTAAATTTACATTTTATTATTATTTAAAAAACATTTTATTTATATTGATCAGCTTAAAAATTTGATACCTAATTCATTAATTAATATTGTTGCTAAATTTTGTATTTAATTTCAAATTTCAGAAAAAAAATAATGGACATAGCTTTGACTAGCTTTCTCAGTAGCCGGATTACTTTAAATGGGAAAAGCTGAGTTTTTGAAAAATGGAAAAAAGAAGTACTTTTGAAGAATTGTCCAAAAATAATTTAGACTCAAAAAGTTTTAATGTTAACCCCCTAATCCAATTTTATTGTGCTTGGAAAATGCCTCAGAAATGCAAAATAGCCGTTTTCTATCAAATTGATATTAGAGTAGGTTAAGAACGGTATATTTTTATTTTCAATTTACATATTTCATTAATCTACGAGGGTGATTTTGAAAAAAATGACTATAATTTACATTAAGTAATTAAATTTAATTCTTTATGCAAATTATTATTGTTTAAATAATATATGGTATACGTTCTAAGATAAGCAAATACTGAATACGCAATAAGTGAGTAATAAGTGTAAGAGATTCGAAAAAATAGACTTTTCGCCACTTTTCCTGTAAAAAGGCACCAGTGAATGATTATTAATGGTTTAAATAATTGCTAAATATTTTTAACGAAAAAATATTACTCCTAGAATTCGTTAACTGTGTCGTTATAGTTGCAGAAAAGAATAACTTTGGATGATTTACAGGAAAAAATGGTTTAAGACAATCAAACTTGTTTAAATCTGCAAATGGTACCATTAATTGCCGGAATAAAAAACTTTTTAAGATTTACAGGGTGGACAATTATTTAGGAAAATAAAAGTGGTTTAAAATTGGTTAAAACATATTTGTTTAAACAATTCAAATTTAATTTAAAAATACTTGGAAACTCGTCACTTATTGATAAAAAATATTTCATTTTAAAATTATTTCGAAAAAACACAGTCGTTCGCATGAATTTGATAGAAAACTGTAAAAATCGAAATTTTATTATTATCAAAATTGATCAAAATTAAAATTATTTGATGGAAATTATTCCTTGGAAATTTCTAAAGAAGTAACTATACTTTATATTCGCAAAAAGGTTATAATTAGTACTTATTTTTTTCATATTTTCAAACACCAAGCTTTCCCCATTTAAAGCACGGGTTAACGTTAAAAAAAAGATTCTCTTTTTCTGGAAAACGAACCGAAGATACAAAATTTATTCGTTGTCATTGTCACTCTTCAAAAATGAAAATTTTAGAATTATAAACCTTTAAAATAAAATTATTCCATGAAATAATTTGAAAAAAGGCAATGTAAATGGAACGTTGAAAATTAAATGAATCTGAACTTTATTTCAAAAGGAAAAAAATTAGTTACAAAACATTGTAATATACTCAAACCTTAAAAAATTGCAATACCTTCGTGCATTTAGAAACAATTTAAACTTGAATTGTTTTCAAATTGCTGCTTATACTTTTCAAAATTCAAATATTTTATTTTTAATTGAAAAATTAAAATTTATGAAAGGGAAGAGTTTAAAATTTGGCGTTCAGCATGCAAATTATGAACCTTATAATTGTAACAATGACAGGTATAAATTGCAAATTGTTCTGTTTTGATTTATTTTGATTTTAAACAACACAATTTTTAACTTTTTAATTTAAATTCTATTTATTTTGAATACTTTATTTAAAACTATTATTTAATGCTTTAAATCTTCTAATAAAATATTTATGTATTTTAAATCAGTAATTAAAAAAATCCTTGACTAGAAATTAGACAATTTTAAGCCTAGAATTTGAGAAATTATGATCTTAACTTTCCATTGCTATGAATTTATACTAGAGTTGGCGGTATCATTAATTCAAAATGATTCTATCACAAATCCTTTAAACTGAATATTATGCAAATGTGCAGCTATCAATTTCTTCGATTTGATGATTTAATAAATAATTAATAATTAATAATTAATTATTCAATAATTCCTTCGAATTTTACGATTTTAAAGAATTTAAAATACCAGGCAGCTTTGTACTTTTACAATTGAAACCAAGAAATGTAGAATGTTTGAATCTAAAATGATTTAATTTAAAACTGACTCCTAAGACATTCAATATTAAATTTTAAAATATTGAATAGCGTCATTTTTAAGATTTGAATTGAAAACTAGAACGTTGAGAAATTTGAAACCTTCGAAAATTGAGAAATTTTAACGGAAGTGATAATGATTATTTGCTTTAAAACATTTCCCAGTCTTTTAAGAATCTTAATATCACTTATTTGCGTCACCATTATGCTCTGATAATGACTTTGAAAAATGTAGAACGTGTTATCATACAAATTTTGAAACGATTTCATTGTCTTGTTTATAAAAATGTTGCGACAATTAACGAATACGCGTTATATTAAATGGAATACCAGGATGTAAGCAAAAAAAAACCTGTATATAAGCGAACGTTTTCTAAAATAATTTATCTAGTTCTTCTGAAAATTTCAAAGAAAAAGTATTTCTCTGTCGAGGTGCTATAATGTTGATATTGCAGGCTCTCGTCCTCACCTTTATGGTTTTCTTTAATTCAATTGGTAAGGATAATTTATATAAAGATCACTTATTTTTTGTTTCTACTAAGACTTAAAAATTCATAAATCTGTTTTGTTTTTACAGAATTGAGTTCACAAGGAAGATCAAAATCTAAATCTAAAGCAGAAATTGGATCTGCATCACAGGTTATGAGTACTGGATCTTCTCCATTTGAAGGAGGACCACCTGAACCACTTCCTGAAGAAAAAAAAGAAGAAGAAAAAAAACCAGCTCGACCGGCATCAGCATCTTCACGGATTAATATTCAATATCAAGTAGGAGAAAATGCAAACCGGCCCATAGAGATCAGTAGTAGTACACGTTCACGTTCACGTGGATCTGTGCCACTTGGACGAAGAAAATTTTCCCGTATGGACTCAACAACAAGTGTTAATTTTGATCCTGAAAATGACCCGATCTTGTCACAGTCTCGTTTCCCTGGTGGAGGTTCAGGATCACACGGAGGACCACGACCAAGATTCGATGCTGGACTACAACCAATGCCAAATAGAGGACAACAAATATCATATCATGAATCACTACATCACTCATTACCAGAACATCATTCATCACATTCTAATGATAATAGTGATGCTCCTCCACTTGATCCTCTCACTAGGACTTCCAGCAGTATTTCATCAAATGCAGTCGATAATATTCGCAGACCAACATCTCGAAGTTCTGAAAGAAATAGTGCGCGCTCGGGTGGTAGCAGTAATAATTAGTGAATGCTCTACCAGAAATGACTATACTCTTAGTAGAAAACAATATTCGTATTTTACGAGTTTCTAACTAAGACAGTGGCATTTTCAAACTGTGTGAATTTTTGAGCAAGTTTTAAATATACTATTGAATCATATGAAATTCTGCATTTTCATTTTCCTTATTTCCACCTCCAGAAATTTTTACATTCCTATTGTGGGGAATTTTTAACTTTAATTGAAGTAATGAGAAGGCAATGTTGTAAAACTTTTAAATATACTGCTTCACTTTCACGAGAATATAACGTTTTTAAACTTTTTTGCTTTGATATGAAGAATTATAATTATTTACGTACTTAATATTTTTTACCTTGTACTATAGGTTAAGGCCGTAGCCAAGGGAGGGGGATGATCAGAGCTTATCTCCCCCTCACCCAGGGCATAAAATTTAAGAATTTGCCGCCTCAAGCGAATAACAAAAGTGTCGCCTTTTGTACGAACTAATGACTAAAATGATGCAATCTGTCATTGAATGTTGAGAATGATAGTCCCAGTGATGAAATACAAGCTTGTTATTTGGTATTATTCCGTAAAAAATTTGGCCGCAGCTGGCGCGCAATTCAAAATCGGAAATAAAAAGAATTCTTGTAAGTTAAATAAATAATTATTGAAAAATGCATAAGAATTTATTTAAATTGTACAATTTTCGATTTCTGATAAGAACATTCACATCCACACGCACTCGAGTTAGGTAGTTCAGGATATAAAATAGTTGCGGAAAAATAACTCATTAACATTAAATCGATTTGTGATTGATTCATTATAACAAAATGAAATTTTTATTTTTATTTAACATGAGCACTGCTCATGTTGGCCCTGTGGTATATCTATGCCTGCCCTTAACTGAAATTTTTTGAAACATTTACGTAATAAAAATATTTTCTTTTCTGTGTGTTGCTGCAAATTCCCTAATTTTTCTTGCTCGAAATATCGAGTTCGTTAACCAGCGATTTTTGATTAAAATTCAAAAAGTTAAACTAAAGGAAGATACGAAAAGAGATAAATCGAAAAAATTGTGCACCTAAAAAAGAACTTCAAATTTTTATTTATTTGCACAAAACAAGATTGAAATTGAAGAAAATAAAATTTTTGAACAAACGATACAATTTATTCAACCAAAAGAGATTTAAAAAATTTTTACAAATGTTTTTTTATACGACGTGAAGTTTTTTTAATAGTAAAAGAACAAGATTAAATATATATATTAGGGTGGTCCCAAAATGCAGTGCAAAGTTTTTTTTACTCTAGAGGGTAAGACCCCACCCCCCCCCCCCCCCCCCACCCCCCCCCATTTTTTAATCAACTACTCATTTTTTTTTTTTTTTTTTTATTACAAACTGTCGCGTGCTGATACCGACAAGCACT
>JAAAKG020148766.1:0-10187 GCA_010014905.2 Druon quercuslanigerum | reverse complement strand
CATTATATTCGATTTTTAATGTCGACTATTGGTTAGTTAACCAGTGCCAAAGTTTAGTTTTATTGTTTAATAACAATATTTTTGTTTATTAACAATTTTTTTATTAATTGTTTTTGTTTTTATATAAAAGAAATACATTTAATTCGATCCATTTTCGAGTTTGTCTTAATCCTTTTGACCTCATCTTGTCAGTTAATTAAAGAAAATAATAGTACCCAAAGCGTATACTACGTATCGACTACTGATGTTAACTATCGATAATCTTAATATCGATATTTTTGATATCTACGCCCATCTCTAGTGCGCAACAGAAACAATTGTCGAGAATATAAAGTTACAGTATATGCGTCACTTCTCATTCTCCACAATTGACTTCATTTCCTCAGGAGAATTTTTCAAAGCGGTTTTAAGGCTATTGTTGCAAGAGAAACAGAGATGGTAGTAAATCACTCTTAGTGCCGCATTATGCTTTTAAATGTAGTTCGTTCCCGCATGAGTTGACAACTAGAAAGTATGTGTCCAAGATGCTCAGGATGTGCATGACACGCTATGCAACTATCATCGGTAATATCTTAGCTCAAAATGTGGCGAAAATATGCTAAAGTGGAAATGACACCGTCTTGACATGCCAAAATGAAACCCTGCGTTCCCGACTTCAATTCGAGGGATTTAATGAAACCAAAGTTTATCTTACATGACACTGAATGATTCTCCACATTTCTGTGGAAGATATCGTGCATCCTCTTGTCGAGGAGCTATTCACGGAAGTTTTTCTCCTGAGCCTTTTTATTCCAGGCTTTCAGTATTGAGGACTTGAGATAGTTAAGATTAGATGCATTTTGCTTATTCCTGATACTGAAGTCAAAGCCAAGTGTTTTAGCAGCTTCCACCGCCGCTTTGTCCAGAAACGCTCATCTTCTCACCTCCCGGTGCTTCGTGACCATTTTAAGAAGAGGGACTTTCCCATTTGCGACTGTATATGCTGCACCCAGAATAATCCTAATTTGAAGATATGTAAGATTCAGTATGCCCCGACCATCTTGACGACCGATATTAAGGGATCTGAGCTCATCCTTCATCCATGGAATCACTTCAAATCAATAGAGTAATACCGGGACTGCAAGCATGTTCATTGCAGATAGTTTGTTCCTCGCCGACAATTCGGAAGACCAAATCTGCCGGATGAGACGTTTGTACCCACTTCGGAGAGTATCCTTTATAGATGTGACATCCTGAATGTGGCCTTATGCTCTCGATTTCCACGTTTGCCGCAAAAGTACCCTTCGGAATGGTGAAGTGTAAGAGATAGTGGCAATAATGTGAGGCAAAAGAAGAGTGGGCTCATGGTGTCGCCCTGAAGAACACCTCTCTCTACACACCTCATGCTGTGCGGATGAACCTTTAAGCTATCCAAAGGACATATGATAAGTCTATGGGAGGTCGAATCGAAAGCTTCACGGTAATCAATCCAGGCCATCGATGGGCCGCGCTGGTATAATGCTGCATCTTTGCAGATACATCTATCAATAAACACGCTCCTTCGACATCCTTCTACGCCTTTCTTTGAGGCGCGTTGTTCGTACATTTCTTGTCACACAGGTCCGATTGTCCGAACAATCCAGCCATTTAGAATAGCAGTGAAGATCGTCTACAGTAAGTTTATGCAAATAATTGGCCTATAATTCTTAGGGTTAGCTGAGTTGCCCATCTTTAGCAGGAGTACTGTGCGCCCTTCCAACAACCACGCGGAAATAGACTCTTTCGACTTTAGATATGAGGTGAAAATGCGGACCAGATGCTGGTGGACTGAAGGAAACTTCTTTCATCATAAGGTTTTGATACCACCTGGTTTCGGAACGGAATAGTTCTTCATGCTTCTTAATGCTTTCTCAACCTCCTCGGAATTTAAGGGTGGCTATATTTCTCAGATTGTACGAGGGTATTGCGAAGCTCTTTGAAGCTATTTATGTTCTTGGAATCTTCTTCTAGTGAATGAAAAACTTCTTTGACTTCTCTCCAAAATCCGTGGACCTGCTCTGGTTTGCGCGAATGGTCGACAGAAACTCGAGGGTCTTCGAAGAGTCGAGTTGGGTCAGAGATAAACTGTTGGGCTTCTCTGACCAACCTGTCTCTCCGTTCTAGACTTATCCTAGCGTCAGATAGCACCCATATTCTGTCAGCCAAGTGCTGCCTGATGGTCAGCAGCTTGGACTTGGTTGAACTGTCGAACCTTTGCGATGAAATTGCTTCCAGATGTTATGTAGTTAATCACACGCCGAATACGAGACTCGCACTGTCTAGACCAGCCCATCTCTGTGGTGAGTTGATGTATTCGTCTTTTGCTCTTATAATCAGTCGTTTGTTTTGTGATATAGTTTACATCTGCCAAAGCTTTCGCTACATTATACACACCAAAATTAATAGCGCAGAGGTCTGATTCTTTGGAAAAATCTTTACGAAGCTCATTATCCAGTTAAGCCAGATCTTTGGGATAAGAGAAAGCTGAATCTTGATATTTCTTCAGGTCCTGAAGCATCGCCCTTCATCTATTGTTTGTCTGCTTGCGTTTAGTCTTAGTACTGCCTCCCGTTTTCTGTTGCCCGCCCATTTTCGGCTACGGTTGAGTAGACGCTTCGCTTATATAATTCTTTTTTCGGAGTTCCTAGTCACGGTTTCGCAATCGTTTCTGTGAAAAATGCCATAGCTCTGGGTGTTTCTCGACCACACGGCAAGCAATCGCATCATGTAGCCTTTTCGTTCAGGGACCATACTGGTGTCATAGCACTTCAGCAGGTCGTCCCTGAGTTGATCCGGCCACTCAAAATTATTGATATTTTCGCGGTCCATCACATTGCCTTTACGTTGGTTAGTTTCCCCAACTCTAATGTAGTCGGCATTGTTACCCCACTTATTGTCGGGAGCCCTGCGTGTTCGATTTTATTAAAAAGCGCACTTGCTGCAAATACGTTTCGTATTTTCACTGTTGTTCCTACGAGCAGCTAGGGAAAAGGTTTCGGCCATCCTCATAGAGCCCCGAATGCAAATAAATTGTATTTTATATTTGACCTCAATCGAATGTAGCTGCTGATACCGATAAAAATAGTCTATTTGTCTTTGCCCTATTATTTTTCCAAAAGTTTTATGACAATATAATTTTGTGCAAAGTTTTGAAAAATTATTTGAAATCTTGAGAATGCATGTTTTGTAATGGCAATTTAACTACTTGGTTAGAAGTTAAACTATTTAGTTACAAAGTCTTTTTTTCAATAAAGATTCATAATTTTAATTGGAAGTTAATCTCCTTGGTTTAAAATGTAAATATTTCGCTGAAAATTTATCCAGATGGTTGAAACTTCAACTATTTCATTTAGCATGGATCTCTTATTTAAAAATTCACATTTTTGGTTAAGAAATTGAACTATTTTCCTGGAAACTCGTATTTTTCAAAAATAATGTATAATTTGAAAAGAATCCTTAAAATATTGAAAAATTTTGTGAGTTTAAGATGATTTAGTATTGTCGGGCGAGCTTTCAACAAGGCCGCGAGCCGAAAGTCGTGTTTTTGGAAGGCATGGCGGAGTTGAAGACGTAGCAGTTAACCAGAAAATTATCGTAAGGTTAGTTAAGTAGGTTTTAAGTGAGGTTGGCTGGGCATTGAAGCAGGTTAAAAGGTTTAGGATTCTCAGTTAGTTTGACAATTATGGAGATAGAAGGCATGTTGAGAAACTTTTTGGCATACAGGGAACTTTAGCCGGAACTTTTGGAGGCTAAGCGGCAATTGAGGGTGGTGCTGTGGGCATTTAGGGAGGTTGCGTGGGCATTTAAGAGAGTAGCAAGCACTTATAATTTTATATGGGAATTTAGGGCGGCTAAGGTAATTTAACAATATCGAGCGGGCTTTCAGGTAGGTCATGAGCTTGATTTTAGGAGCTAGTAAGAAGTTAATCAGGTAGTGATTAGTTAGAAAAGTATAGGGCATATAGGAAGGTTGGTCGACCTGTTAAAAAGATTAGTTATATAGTTTTAAGGGAGGTTAGGCCGGTAATTAGGGAGGTTTATGGCTTCTAGAAATGTCAGTTTCGATGGCAGGGAGTCATTCTCTGATATAGAATATGTGATTATTGCGTTAAAAAGTATTACACTTTAATAACCAAGGAACATTATACGAAGCTATCCCTACAAACAGGTTTCCGTTACTTCTGATTAGAGTATTAGATACTCAAAAAGAACTTAAGGATTAGTCTAGTCTAATTTTTGTGTGTTAATTCCTGACTGGATCACTAGTACTTCATACAAATAATAATAACGATATTACCATAATATTGATTCATTATTATTATTTATTTAATTTTGTAATAATTTTCTTTATTTTTATGATAATCTAAGTTTTTTGTGAAACTCAATTGCAGTGTTCACACCTTTGGGAGAAAGTCATTTTAGATGAACCGTGATACTTATCTGCACGGTGGTTAGCCAGTTTCTTTTATACTGTGGATTTATTACTTCAGATTGAAAAGTGAGTACCCGGAGCATTTTTAAACTTGAAACTTCGAAAAATCCCTTTTTCGAGTAAAACCCATCTAAAGTTGGCGAGTTCTTTTGGCAAGCATTAAATAAACAGAAGAGAAGTTCGCCCTTCCAACATTGCAAATAACTAACGCTGTCCCGACACCACCTGGAAACGGGTATATTTGAAAGCATGAGAGTGACAACTGGATTATAAACATTTCAAGTTGGCACCTCCAATTTCTTATTTTAACTATAACAAAGTGCCAACTTTATATGGTCCCTCCCTTCTGTTTATTTAATGTTTGTCAAAAGAGCGTAACAGATGTGCTTATGGAACTCGCCAACTTTAGATGCGTTTTACTCGAAAAAGGGATTTTTCAGTTTCAAGTTTAAAAATCCTCCGGGTAATCACTTTTCAATCTTAAGTATTAATTCCACAGTATGAAAAATTTCTGAAAAAATGTAAGAAAAAAATTAATATTTATAAAAAGTTGTGAAACTAAAATTATTCCCTACCTTAAAGCATTAATTCATTGTCATAAAGCACAGAAGCAACATCCCCTTAGGGCGTTCGCGTTAATGCTCTAAAAGCAGAAAGAGGTTAGGTGAGGTTATGAGAGGTGGCTCCTTATTCGTGAAAAATTCGAATTTCTGTTTCTTTTGCCTACATTCCGCGTAGAAATGAAAATGGGGCTAGTCAAAGAAACTGGCTCAACCTAACTGAGAGTCCTAAAAGCTTTTAACCTACTTCAATGCCCAGATAATCTCACTAAAACCTAATTAACTAACCTTAGGATAATTTTCTGGTTAACTGCTACGTCTTCAACTCCGCCATGCCTTCCAAAATAACGACTTTCTGCTCGCGGCCTTGTTAAGAGCTCGCCCGACAATACTAAATCATCTTAGCCTCACAAAATTTTTCGAAATTTTAAGCATTCTTTTCAAATTATACATTACTTTTGAAAAATGCGAGTTTCCTGAAAAATAGTTCAATTTCTTAATCAAAAATATGAATTTTCAAAAAAAAAAGGTCCATGCTAAATGAAATAGTTGAAGCTTCAACCATCTGAATGAATTTTCAGCGAAATATTTACCTTTCAAACCAAGGAGATTAACTTTCAATTAAAATTATGAATCTTTATAAAAAAATTTGTAACTAAATTGTTCAACTTCTAACTAAGTAGTTAAATTGCAATTACAAAACATGCATCCTCAAGATTTCAAATAATTTTTCAAAACTTTGCACAAAATTATATTGTTATGAAACTAATAGGGAAAAGACAAATAGACTATTTTTTATGGGCATCAGCAGTGACATTCGATTGAGGTAAAGTGTTAAATACAATTTATTTGCATCCGGGGCAACAGTGAAAATACCAAACGTATTTGCAGCAAGTGCGCTTTTTAAAAAAATCGAACACGCAGGGCTCCCGACAATAAGACGAGCAACAATGCCGACTACATTAGAGTTGGGGGAGCTAACCAACACGAAGTTAATGTGATGGCCCGGCAAAATCTCAATGCTTTTGAGTGGCCGGATCAACTCAGGGACGACCTGCTGAAGTGCTATGACACCAGTATGGTCCCTGAACGAAGAGGCTGCATGACGCGATTGCTTGCTGTGTGGTCGAGAAACACCCAGAGCTCTAGCATTTTTCGAAGAAACGACTGGGAAACCGTAACGAGGAACTCCGAAAAAAGGGTTCTATAAGCAAAGCGTCTACTCAACCGCAGCCGAAATAAGCCGGCAACAGGAAAAGGGAGGCAATACTAAGACTACACGCAAGCAGACAACCAATAGAGGAAGAGCGATGCTTCAGGACCTGGAGAAATATCAAAATTCAGTTTTCTCTCACCCCAAATATCTGTCTTAACTGGATAATAAGCTTCGTAAAGATTTTCTCGAAGAATCAGAACCCTGAACTATTAATTTCTGTGTGTAAATTAGAGCGGAAGCTTTGACAGAAGTAAACTATATCACAAAACCAATGACCAAAAGACGAATTCATCAACTCACCACAAAGATGGGCTGGGCTAGACAGAACCCGTCCCGCATTCGGTGTGTGATTAACTACATAACATCTGGAAGCAATTTCATCGAAAAGGTTCGACAGTTCAACCAAGTCCAAGCAGCTGACCATCAGGCAGCACTTGGCTGACAGAATATGGGTACTATCTGACGCTAGGATAAGTCTAGAACGGAGACATAGGTTGGTCAGAGAAACCCAACAGTTTATCTCTGATTCAACTTGACTTTTCGAAGACCCTCGAGTATCTGTCGACCATTCGCGCAAACCAGAGTAGGTCCACGGATTTTGGAGAGAAGTCTAAGAAGTTTTTCATTCACTAGAAGAAGATTCAAAGAACTTATATAGCTTCAAAGAGCTTCGCAATACCTTCCTAAAACCTGAGAAATATAGCCACTCTTAAATTCCGAGCAGGTTGAGAAAGCATTAAGAAGCATGAAGAACTATTCCGCTCCGGAACCAGGTGGTATCAAAACCTTATGATAAGAGAAGTTTCCTTTATTCCACCAGCATCTGGACCGCATTTTCACCTCATATCTAAAGTCGAAAGAGTCTATTTCGAAGTGGTTGGTGGAAGGGCGCACAGTACTTCTGCTAAAGATGGGCAACTTAGCTGACCCGAAGAATTATAGGCCAATTACTTACCTAAACTTACTGTAGACGATCTTCACTGCTATTCTAAATGGCTGGATTGTTCGGACAATCGGACCTGTGTGGCAAGATATGTACGAACAACGCGCCTCAAAGAAAGGCGTAGTAGGATGTCGAACCAGGCTTACCTACCGTACAGTAAATGACGTCCTCCTTTGTCACTAGCAAAGTCATCCTTATCTAATTTGCCATTCAACAGCCTCACTAGCAGAGCGCAGAAGGGCAATACGGCCAGAGTAAGGTGGACAGAGCGATCCCTCGGAGGTAATTAGATAGATGCGTAGATTCGAAAGACTGTGCTGGAGAGTTATGTAAACGTATTTGGGTGTGCGCATTCAATATTTAAAAGCGTTCAGCGACCATCCAGCGTGGTTCCCCCATTGAAGCCCCAATCGCAAGAAGATCACTGACTCATTTTCGAGTCTTCTCAAAATCAGCTTCGATCCCCAAAAAGTTCGGTGCGATAAGCGCATCTGTTACACTCTTTTCTAAACATAAAGATAAACACAAGAGCATGATAAATGGATAAGAAACATATAAAATTCACACTTTGTTACATTAAAAATAAGGAATTCAAGTTTCCTACTTGAAATTTTGGTTATCCAGTTATCACTTTCATTCCTTCAAATATACCCTCTTCCAGTTTTTCTCGGTACATAATATATTACTAATAGATTAAATATGAGTTCTTGTATGACCCCCCCCCCCACACTCAAACTGGAAAATAATAATTTTGACCTGACTTACAAAACCGCGAAAGTCTGCCAAACTGGAACTAGTTATAAAGTCCCTTTTCATGCAGACGCTAAAATACATTCTTCGGTGTAGAAAATAGATGCGCTGACTCAATAAAATAATTTCTCAGATGCTTTTTTTTTTAGTATAGAAAGAAGTAGTTTTTTGTAGTTAAGGTAAGAAGTATGAAGGTAATGCAATGATTTCTAGAAAGCTAAGAATCTATTCTTTTAACCTCTGAAAAATGATATAATCTAATGATATAATATAACAGAAATATATAATATTACTTACATGGGGTCAAATTGATACCACAGCTGACTTTGAAGCGTTGTCATACTGATTGTATGCATAGTTTCAACTTGACAAAATTCACAAATGCTGTTTAATATATAGAAATTATATTCTGAAAAAATTAAGTTTTTATTTAAAAATTCGTAACTTCTACAATTTTTATTATTTATAGCTAAAAGTTGTTTTGAGTACTATGCTAATATCGTGTATTAATAGAAAAAATCCTACATTTGTGTCTGATTCAAAAAGTCCAATAACAAATTCAATATTAAGATCTATTGTTATTTATATGAAAGTTTTTCTAATCAGGTTAACATTTTTTATCTAAAAGAGCACTATAATAAATTAGGAAATTGAAAAATTTTATTTTTACTCATTGCCTACACATTCGAAAAATAATTAATTGTGATGGTTTGCACACATTGGACGCTGGCAGGATGGGCATGATATTGTGACTGAAAATGTTAAAAATATCAAATTTTAGGTTAGTAAAAAAATCATATACGAATAGGTTTAGTTACGCTTCCCATGATTATATGATTACGAAAAATCAAAAAACTAAAATCTTTGATTTTTATGGATTTCGATCACTATAGTTATATGGGGTCAGAATGACTCCAAAAAAAATGATCAATTCCCAGCATAGAGTCTAATTTAAACGCACTGCTACTCAAAATTTAGTCTGAAGTTGATGTTAGGGTCATTCTGAGTCCATGTAAATGACGAGGGTGGAATATGATTTTCACACCCGAAGAGATATTTCCTTATTTTACTATATCAACTACTTAATTTTTAAATAAAAATCTGTTATAAACAGTTACTAATAAGAAATTCCATGCTCTTAGATAATTTAACTGACAGAAATAATTATTATTTTTCGTAAATAATTTCATCATTTTGCTTTAGGTAAACCACTGTCCTTGTATTGAAGAAATGTTTTATAGGACTTATTCACTCTGATCAATTTTTGGAGTCAAGTTAATTTTCTTTGATTGAAGATATTTTATTTCTCAGTGTAGCACATGAATTTCATAACAGAAATTTAAAACTGAGTAGTGTCTTCTTCGCGTCCTGGATCATAATATCCGATATAACATAACCTCTGAGAATTACATGATTCAAGAGGCACATGTTAATATAGTTGAAATTACATAATTATGACTTCTTGATCAGTGTCTGGCTGTTTTTCTCATGTAAAAAGTGAATTTGGCAGATAATCCGTAAATAAAATTAAAAATTGAAAAATCGTTTAGGTCAGGGCAATAAATACTATTCATTTTCTTTCCCAAAAATCAAATTTATTATTTCATAGATGACTTGAACTGTTGTCGACTTAAAGTTAAATATTGTTACTATAAGTTTTGGCTGAAGCTAGACGTCAAATAATCCTAAAACCACATTATATACAAAGAAGAGAAGAGATTAAATATTGCAACTTCCTAAAGAAATGAAAGCACAATATGTGACCCTCCGCGAAGAAAGGGACCTAATGCGTCAAAGCTGCATTTTACAGGCCGGGAAATTGAAGCCGAGTCCGCAAGTCAGAATTTGAGTAGTGGGGATGTTTCTACGAAAATCTCCCTCTCCACTTACCACTAACTATGTAGGTGCTATATCCGCGAGCTCCGCTCGCATTGTCCCGCTTCGGCTAAACCCAGTAGTGGTGAGTGGTGGGGATGGTTTACGCAGGCCTCTCGTTTCGTATCCGTGTACACTTATTATGCCTATTGTTGTAGCTTAATAAGAAGGAAAGTGATTAACTTAAAAAATTCTGATTATCGGAAATTAAAGAGTAACTTAGAAACTATTGAAAGGAGTAAAAAAAATTCCCCCTTCTTATGTAACAAGTGGTTTTTCTTGAAGATTTGACAGACTCCAAGAACTTCTCTTGTCCTTTGAAGTTAGTTTACGTTGAGTCTTTACATGTTGCACATCTAAGATAAGTTTTTTCAGTTTAAGTTCCCTTTTAAT
>JAAAKG020148764.1:0-10188 GCA_010014905.2 Druon quercuslanigerum | reverse complement strand
GTCGACTTCAACCGCTCGCCCTGGAAAATCTCACTTTCAAGAGTAAGCCCCCTTTCTTCGGCGCACGTCACATATGAACCTGCATCGGTACAGCACTTGTGACACAGAACTCAGCTGTCAATTTCATCGGCGAAAGCGCGAAATCTGGCGGCCACTAGACAAAGGTCTATAAGATGATACATTGTACACCAATAATTTAATTATGCTCATTTCGCTTATTATAAATAAGGCAAGTTGGAGAAGTGTCAGATATCTAAATTACCAGCCTCGATGATGAATTTTTTTTCAAAATCTAAGAACGTTTTTTGTGAATGAAATATCGATCTGAAACTTTGAAAAATGTATTAGAAGACAATAAACTAGGTTTATGTACATCATTAAAGTATAAAAGATGCGCGTACCGGATCGCGTGAAAGTATTCTCTATTGTAAAAAGACAATTTTTCTAATGCCTAAGTTGGTAAATTCAAAACATTGTTGGATACTCGATCCTCACGGAAGAAATATGTTGTCTCCGCATGGGTATTATTTATCGCTCAACAAGGAAAGTAAGACGGACATAAGTTGAATTCTAATTTTAGGTTAGGATGAATTATTATCTTTTTTTTATACAAGTACTTTTTACATGAAAAATAACTTTTGTTGATGTTTTTCATAGAAGGAGGTACAATGCACATATTATTTTTAATTATTTTTGAAACGAAATGTGTAAACATCTGATTAGGGACGCCAAATTTCATCGCATTATAAAGTTCAGTAATGAATCAAAAATTAAAAAAAAAATTGATTTTCAGAGTAAGTATTGCAATGGGCCTAGTTCAATTATATGTGACAATTCAGCCGAGTGTAATGGAATTTTTAAACTAAGAAAGATATATTCTTAACTTAAAATAAAATAAACTATTTATTTTAAAAAGAAAAAATTCTATCTTGTAAAAAAATTAATTTTCTATACAACAAAATGGAATTATCAAAAATAAAAAAATGAAATTTTGATAAAAAATTTCAAACAAAATACAAAAACTCTCAACCCAAAAGTCAAATTTTCAATTAAACTAGACTCATAAAAAAATCGAATTTTTAACAAAGTAGTAAAATTTGAACAAAAAGTCGAATTTTTACCTAAAAAATAACCATTTTCAACCAGTAATTAAATACGTAAATTTTCAATTACCAAATTAATTTTTGAAACAAAACAAAAGGACTTTTGAGCAAAACAGTTCAATTTTCAAACCAAAGAGATCAATTTCTAACAAAAATTTTTAATCGTGACACAAAAAATGCATTTTTAAGAAAGTAGTACAACTTTAAAACCTAGTTGTTAAATTTTTAATCAAATCACGAATTTTTTAACAGAAAGTATAATCTGCTTACAAAAAAGACGAATTTATAAATGTGTAAACAAAAATATTAATGTCTTAGCGAAAAAAAAAACATTTTCAACTGAATTCAAGAATTCTCAACCAAAAAGTTGAATTTTCTACTAAAAAAGATCCATTTTTCACAAAAAAGATGAATTTACTTTCAAAAGAGACAAATTTTCCATAAAATTAAAAAATGTTCGACCAAAAAATTGAGTTTTCACCTAAAAAAGATGAATTTTTTAAGAAAAACAATACTTTACTTCCAAAAAGGACCAATTTTTAATATAGTTTAAGAGTTTTGAAGTTAAAAGTTGAAGCTTTAAGTAAAAAAGATGAGTTTTAACACAAAAAGATTAATTTACTGCAAAAAGACGAATATTAGATAAAATTGAAGAATCCTCTACCCAAAAATTAAATTTTTAATCAAAAAGACGAATTTTGAATAAAATTTAAGAATGCTCAAAGAAAAAGTCGAATTTTTAAGAAAGAAAGACATTTATTTTTTAATTTTAAGAAATTAGTTCAACCTTAAAACCTTTTTTTTAAAGATGAATCTATAACAAAAAGATTCATTTTCTAATTAATTTGTGAACAAAAAGATTAGTTTACTACTAAAAATGACAATTTTTAATAAAATTCAAAACTTCTAATCCAAAAGCTTGAAGTCTTAACTAAAAAAGATGAATTTTTATATAAAAACTTACATGTTTAAACTAAAAGATTAGATAACAAAGACAAATTTCCAAAAGAATTTAAGAATTCGTTACCAAAAAATTAAATTTTTCAGAAACAAAGAATTTTTTTAATTTTTAAGAAAATATATTGCAGCTTTAAAATCTATTTGTTAAAATTTTAACTAAAAAGATGAATCTTTAAGAAATGGATTAATTTTCTACTGAAAAAAAACTTTAAATAAATTCAAGAATGCTCAACGAAAAAATTCAATTTTTAACTAAAAAGTGTGAATTTTTAAACAAAAATATTAATTAAATACAAAAAGGCGAATTTAAAAAAAAAATCGAGGATTCTCTATCAAAAAATTTAAATTTTAATGTAACAGATGAATTTTTTAACTAAAAGAAAAATTTACAGCTAAAAAAGACAAATTTTCAATAAAATTCAAGAATTTTTCACCAAAAATTTAAATTTTGAAGAAAGTAAGATTTTTTTTTTAATTTTTTAAAAAATATATTAACTCTAAAACCTATTTTTTACAATTTTAGCTACTAAGATAAATCTCTTAACAAAAAGATTAGTTTTCTACCGAAAAAACGAATTTTCGACTAAATACAAGAATTCTTAACCAAAAAGTTAAATTTTTTACTGACAAAGATGAATTTTAAAACAAAAAAGACGAATATTCAAAAAAATAAAAAATCCTCTACCCAAAAATTAAATTTTTGACTAGAAAAATGAATTTATAAAAGAGATTATTTTAGTACCAAGAAAGACACATTTGTAATAAAATTCAAGAATGCTCAACCAAAAGTTGAATTTTAAACTGCAAGTGCAGTGTCATTTTTATTTCAACAATGTTTTTTATTACTATTTTTTTTTTAAGTAATGCTGATAAGCACCATATAGGAAATTTGAAGAATGTTTCAAATATATTTTTTTATTTCAGAAAAATATATGCACAAAGAAAAAAGATTCTTTTAAAAATAATTCTCTCTGTCGTTTATTTATTATTTGTTTATAACTAAAACCCCAAATCAAAATTAAAAATTTCAGAAAATATATATAAATTTTTTAGTGAATTCTTAAAAATTAATTAATTTGGTTTACAATGCATTATTTTAGTTCATTTTTTGTAAAATAGAAATTTTTGTAAACTACAATTTAAAAAAAATGGTACAAAATTTAAAACAAATTCTTCTAAAACTTTCCAGAAAAATAACTTGAAATTTTCATAACAATCTAGAGAATATTGTTGAATTCTCTTAAAATCTTCCAAAATTCATAAAAAGCTTCTTTTTACAATTTTTTTTTTTGTTAAATTTGTTTTAAAAAATCATAAAATTTATCAAAAAATTATGAATTTTTCTAAAGTCCAAAATCACGCCAAAATCTTATTTTAGGATTAGGAAAATTTTACTTAGGCATCCATGGACGGAAAAAATCGCTCGTTTTATGTCAGTCTTTTTAATTGAGAACTTCTTGCAAATTTAAACAAAATCATAATTAGTTAATACATTTTTATGATATTTTAAGAAAATTTAATAAACATATGCATTGTATGCGTATTTGACAACAAAAAAGTTTTTGAAATTGTTGGAAAAGTCAAAAAATGCCTCATTAATGCATTTGCTTCATAAATTTATTTATAATATCAACAATAATAATTTCACTAAGAAATTTCTTCATCATTATATTGTCTTGATTTCTTGTTTTGTCATATTTATTTATTTAAAAAACAATAAAAGCCTGATTTAAAATATAACAAAGATGAATATAATTCTAATCTTAAACACTATGGGTTATTCGCTCAAAAAATATTATCAGATTACAATTATTGTTTGTTGTGAAAAATCATAAACAAAAACTAAAAAAAAATAATTTTAAATAAGAGCGCCACCGGTCACCAATCCAATAAATTCGCGCGAAAACATTAATTATTATTAATTAAGATTGAATAATTATGAATTATTAAATAAATAATTTTAGGTTACGTAGGTACAAATTCACTTGCTTCGAACTATTTTTTCTGATAATTTATATATCGAAAATTAAAATGTATTTTATAAACATTATATTATTTTATATTATTGCATATATTTTATAAATAGTAATCATTTTAAATATTCAAAATAGTTATATACTAAATAAGTCTTAAGAGAATTAAACAAGGACGACGAGTATTAATTTGCAGGAATACAAAAATATTTTTATATAACTACTTTCTGAACATTTAAATTTAAATAATTTGAGAATGATACATAGGATATTTTTCCTACTTTTTTTCACAATCGATGCTATTCTTGAAACTATTTTTAATTTCTCATATCAGTCCGAGACCCGTAATTTGAATTTTGAAATGCTTCAAACATTTACTTGCGACGCTGATTCTTGAAAAATTGTGAAAACGGGAGTATCACTGTTTGGCAAATGATGCTGGAAATCATTGGTACATAATAAAATAGTGACATGCCATATGGCCTAGTTCCACCACTTTTTTTGAATCAATAGTCAAAATCTAGAAAATTCGATTGACAGAGAGCTGGCAAATGGAAGGGATTAATTAGGCGTCCCACTTTTCTTTGCAAGATCAGAGTGTATAAATTCGCAGTGGAGGCCATTCATACCACAGTTCTCACAAAAAGACTTAACTTAAACTTTTCATTTTTAATAATGAAAATTCTCCTCCTGATTTGCGCTTTTAGCGCATTTTTTTCTTCAGTAATTTGTCAACCTGCCGCGAGAGACGGATGGCAACAGAGCATGCCATCAACTTCGCAATCTCGCCCGCAAGCTCACTCGCAAGCTCACGCACAACAAAACCGCCCCATCCCTGAGTAAGTACTAATACTTTCAATATTTGTCAACATTCTACCATTTTCATACATGTAATATTTACAGGGTTGCTACGAAATCCTAATTTTAAAATTCCCTTACATTCTTTGATTTTCATCTGAACATTTTTCCATTTTCGCTCACGGTTATAGATTTTTCTTCAACTATAAAAAAAGCTTATGCCCAGAAACTTAGTAACGTTAGAGCAAAATAATTTTTGTCTCTAAATTTATTGTTTACATTTCAAAGACAAGAGTCATGCAGATTATGATTAGGGCTCGTCCAGAAATAGCGTAAGACGATTTGGGAAGGGGAATGAAAAAATCTTATGAAATAAAGTTTTTCACTAAGAGAAATAAAAGGTTCAAAAATGAAAAGAAAAATTTTAAAAAATGCTTTGCATGCAATTGAAAATGTGTTATATATATACCAACATGAGAGCATATTCCTAAAAAAAATTTTATGAAAAAAAGCGGATTTCGAAAAAAGTGAGGGTTAAACCCTTTTGATTTTTGACCCCTTAGTAGTATTAAATTTTCAATAAAAAAGATCAATTGTTCATCCATTAGTTTCTTTTTTAACCAAAAAAAATAATTTTCTATCAGGCAATTTAGGAAATCAGAAAGTTATAAAAAACAAAACAGATTGCTTAACCGATTTAACATCGTTGTAAACAATGAGATTGAAATTTCTTGAAACTTAAAACTAGGCTAAAAACACAAATTAATTTTTTTTTGTAAATACAAGAGAGGTAAAATGCACATTCACCTTCTATGCTTTTTATTTCCTTATATTAAATGCTTAAGCAATTTAAAATACGGGAATGACAAATTTTTTAATAACTTTTGATGATATAATGACATAAAATAATATAAATGTAAATAAAATAAATCATGTTTACTTTTATTCATGCTCACGATGTTCTAATAATTTGAGAATTTAAATAAAGAAAATAATTTGTTGCTTATGCTATTTTATTATTATAAACAAATTTTAAAGACATGCGTTATTTCCATATTTCTTTCACGAAAAAAAATCCTGTGATACCCAACACGTAGCAAAGCCTAAAAAAATTAAAATTAAAATATATGTTTTGTTATAAATAATGAAGATTAATAAATAAAAACAATTAAAAAATTATTGTATTGACTAATAATTTAAATATTCTGTGTTTGGTTAAACATTTACCTTTTTCAAAATTTATGTATTTTGTTACAAATTATTTATTTTTAGTAGAAATTAATAATTTTGGTTTAAAGGAAGATTTATTTATTTACCTATTTTTAAAAAATTTATATTTTTTTGGTAGATAATTGAAATTTTTGAATGGAAAATTCTTTTTTTTGTGAATTTTTTTTTGGCATTCAATCTTTTCAGCCGAAAATTCATCTGTTTGGTTCAAAATGTAACTGTTTCGTAAAATACTTACTTTATTTGGTTGAAAAAATGTTTTTTAAATTTAAAATGAAAATTTGATTCTATTTATTTTTAAAAATATATCTTTTTTAATTAATTTTTTTAATTCATTTTTCAGGTAAAAGTTTATATCTTTAAATAAGAATTTTAAAATTAAAAAATTCATATTTGTCGCTTGAAAATTTATTTTTGGTAGAGAAAATACGAGGCTGAAAATTTAAGTAAACCAATTTTTTAGTTGAGTTCTCAGTAAAAAAAAATTAATTTTTAATAAAAAATGGGATAATTTTTAACCCTGATTCTCAATTTTCTGCCAAAATGCCAGATTTTTAAACAAAATTAACGAATTTTCAACTAAATTAATGCATTTTTTACTAAAGTTTTGAATTTTTAACAACAAAAAGAAATACTTAACAAAAATTATTTTTCAACAAAGTTAATAGTAGCTGATTAATTTTTCACCACAAATGAAGAAATTTTACCGCAATAGATAAATTTTTTATTTAAAAAAATGAATTTTGAACTTTAAATAGAATAGTGCAATTTTTTGGTCAGAAAAAATAATTTTAATCCAAATAAGCAAAACAGTTAGATATTCATTTGAAAAAGTTCATTTTTGAATTTTAAATAACGATATTTTTTTAAATAAAAAGTTAAATTTTATTAAAAAAGAAATTTTTAATAATATTAGTAATTTTATAACCAAAGAAATAAATTTTTAATCAAAAAGATCAAGCTTCAATCAAGAAGATTAATTTTCTACCAAAAATTGAATATGTAAAAAAATGCATGAATTAAAAAAAAAGGAATTAAATTTTCAAACAAAAAGAAAGCTTTCGATTAAGAAGACTATCTTTAACCAAAAAAGATGATTTAAAAAAAAATAGATTGATTTTGAATAACAAACAAAAAAAATCTTACCCAAAATAAGAATTTTTGAAAAAACTAGTTCAATACTTACCCAAAAAAGATTTATTTTCAAAACAAAAAAAAACAATTTATAACAAAAGAGTTCAATTTGCAACACAAAAATGTGAATTTTTGTCCCTTAAAATGCAATTTTTAAAGAAAATAGATAAATTTTCAACCAAAAAAGATAAATATTCCAACAAAAATAAAATTTTTATATTTTTTGTTTAAGTTATTAATTTTGATTAAAAAAAAATTATTTTTGACTAATTCTAAATTTTAAACCATGAATCAAGTAGTTATATTCTGAGGTAACATATTCATTTTTTACTAGAAAAAAACAACAATTTTAAACAAAAAATCTTAATTTACAAACAAGAAAATGAATTTTGGACCAAATAGTTGAATTTTTATTGCAAGCAAATTAATAAATATTAAATATTATTAAATATTTAAAGTTTTTTGTCTTGTTTTTTATAGTTTTTTATATAATTTTTTTGTTATTATTAAATAGTCAATAAAAAAGTTTATTTTATGCTAAAAATGTGAATTAAAAATTTTTATTTGGCTTTTTATATTTTTTTTATTTAAAAAAATATTTTGTTATCAATAAATAATCAAAATTTTATTAAAACACTATTATAAATTTACAACATTTAGAATTTATTTTTAATATAATATATATAATTAATATTTTTTGTTTGAAAATTTTACTATTCAATGTAGAATTTATATTTGTGGGTCGAAAATTTATCTATTTGGCTGAAAGTTAAACTATTTAGCTGTTAATTCAACTGTAAAAAAATTAACAAATTTTTAACCAAATAGTTACGTTTTCATCCAGAAACATTAATTTTTCACAAAATAGTTAAACTTTTACATAAGTAGATAAATTTGCAACCAAAAAAGATTAAATCTCCCCGAAAAATATACTATTATATATTTTAACTGAAAAAATATTATTTTAAAACAATAACAGCTAAATTTTTAACTAAAATAATAAATCTTTAACAAGAGAAATTAATTTTTCAAAAGGTTTTTTATTTTTTTTTTTTTATTTTTCAACATAAACCGATTAGCGAAATTTTTAACCAAAAAGGTTCATTTTTAACCAAAAAGTAATAAACTTCTCAACAATATAATTAAATTTTCCAATAAAATTATATTATTTAATATTTCTACGAGATAAAAATCTTAATTTACATAAAAAAGACGTATTTTAAACAAAGTTATTAAACCTTTAACGAAGGAGCATTAACAAAGAGGGAATTTACAAAAGAGAATTAACAACCTACAACGAATAAAGAAAAAAGACCATATTCAACAAAGTTGTTGAGTTTTCAACCTAAAAAAAGTTGAATTTTCAATCAAAAGGTACACATTCTCATTTTGTTTATGTTCAGTAACTCGTATTAAATTAATATTCAAATATTGCTAAATATTAAATAATTATAATATTTTCAATTTAATAAAAGCCTTTAAATACGAATATGTTATTACTAAGTTATTCTGAAGTCGAAAATAAAGTTTCAATCGCACCTTTACACTTTTTTAATTACTAAGACTTTTGAATTGAAACTGTAACAATCTGGAAATTTTTAAACTTTAGACGAATTTATAATCGTTTTATTAAATAAATTATTGTTCAGTTTTTAATACCTAAAGTACAGATCCATTAAAAAATTATGTATTAATTTATATTAAAAGTCGATAAAATAATACTATTTTTATCAAAAATATTTCAACTTTAAACGCTTTTAATTTTTAATTGATTATTGAAAAAGTTATAAATTCAACTAATTATTTTTAAAACCGGTGAAATCGGACTTGGAAAATTTAACTACTAGTTTTTGGTTAAAAATTAATATTTATAATTAAAATTTTAGTTTTCTTGTTAAAGATTTTCCCATTTTTGTATAAAATAAACATTGATTGAAAATCATCTTTTTGTTTAAAAATTCAATTATTTTGTTCGAAATTCCATTTTTTTCTTGGTTAAAAATTAATTTCCTCAAGGGAAATTTCGATTATACTATTTTTGGTAGAAAATTGATATTTTTAATTGCAATCTGTTTTGGTTTAGAATTTAGCTATTTTTGTTAAATAACACTTTTTTTTATTGAAAATGATGTTTTTTAACGAAAAACTAAACTATCCGATTTTTTGTTCAATATTCAAAATATATAAATATATAAATATTTATTTATTTATATAAATAAATATAAATATAAATATAAATATATATTCAAAATTTGTCGTTTTTGGTAGAAAAATAATATTCTTGGTTGAACATAATTATTTATCATTCAGGATTTAATCATTTCGTTAAAAATTCCTTTTTAGTTTGTCAAGACATAATTTCTGTCAAGGAAATTTCGATTATACCATTTTTGGTTGAAAATTGATATTTTAAATTGAAAATTAATCTTTTTTACTTAATAATTCAATCATTTTTTTAAACATTTTTCTTTTTTGGTAGAAATTTAATCCTTTTGGTTTAAAATTCTTTTTTTATTCTACCATTTTTGATAAAAAAAATAATATTTTTAAGAAAACGGATTTTTTTTTTGGTTGAAAATTCAATTTTTGGTTTGAAAAATTCGTGTTTATATATTTATATTTTTCATTCAGGGTCCATTTTTTTTTTAATTTCTTTATAGTCGGTCAAAAATTATTGTATCTAAAATAAAATTCAATAATACCTTTTTTGGTAGAGAATTGATACTTGAAATTAAAAATTGTTCTGTTTTAGTTAAAAGTTCAACCATTTATTAACAAATTTATATATTTCAATAAAATTTTAACTAATTTATTGAACTACGTGTTGTTGTTAAAATTTTTGACCAGATGATTAATGTTAATAAAATGATGGTAATTGTTTTCTGTCTACTGGTCGTAGTGTTTTTATTGGACAAAAAACTAGTTTCGTCCGTCGACGTCGGACCTCATCAGTTTAGAAATCTATTAGAGACGGTTTTCGTTTTTTACAC
>JAAAKG020148763.1:0-10188 GCA_010014905.2 Druon quercuslanigerum | reverse complement strand
AATATTGTTAAAATATTGATAAATCTTAAGATTGTGAAAAAATGTCTCTATCTCCGCTGGGATCCGAACCCAGAACCCAGCGGAGATAGAGACATTTTTTTCACAATCTTAAGATTTATCAATATTTTAACAATATTGATATAGCCCAGTAGCCAAACAAAATTAACATCTAATATTAATAATAAATATTCCCTGACCAACAACCCTAAGATCAACAATAATTGTTTTTCTTTGTTTGTTAAAAAATAATTTTTTACCTTGAATAATCAACAATTTCGTTTCAAAATGGACCTTTTTTCAAGAAGACATTTTCAGAATATTTTTACATGAAAGTATTGTTATTTTGCACTCAAAATAAAGGAAAAGTGTTTCATCATTTGGTCAAAAAAATATTTTTTAAAAATGGTGAGCTGTTGAAAATAACCTTACAAATTCCATAAAAATTGTCAAAATATTTGTCAGAATATTTTGACACAAATGTAATGTTATTCTGCACTCAAAATACAGGAACAAGTGTTTCATCATTTCGTCGAAAAAATATTGTTCAAAAATGGTGAGCTGTTGAAAATAACCTTAAAATTTCATCAAAATTGTCAAAATATTTTTCAAAATGATGTAGTTTTTTACCAAACATACATATCCGAGAAAAATATCAACATTTCAAAATTAAGAAAATGGCGGCGGTTTTTCTGAACATTACGAAAATGGGCAAAGCAATGCAAAAAAAACTTTTTTGTTAGGCAGGAACAGCAACTCAACCAAGATTTAAAATAATTTTAATTATAAAATTTAGAAAAAAACTTTAATTAAATTATTTTTTTTTATTCTATTCCTAATGTATTAAAACTATTTTTATAGGAATTTATAAATAATAAAGCACTTCTTAAATTCGATAAAAATGATTATATATTAACGAACATTTATTTTTGAAATATATAATATATTTTATATTATATATAATAATTATTATATTATATATAATATATTATTGGTGATTTCAAAGACTTAAGGATGTATATTTTTTTAATTATTCAGAGTGAGACACAGTTAAGAAAAAGTTGAATTAAACATTTTAACAAATTTTTGTATTTTTTCAAAGACAAAGTTTAAAAACTCAATTTTTGAAAAAAATCCGCTTCAGATTTTCTTTAAATTCTTTTTTAAGTATTGGTTATAATTTGCTTTAAAAGCCCTGTAAAATCGAGATTTTCCGCATCTTAAAATTTTTTTTGCAATTTTTAATTAGTGCGAGCTAATAATTAATTCTGACAGGCAAACAAAATTGTTTATGCAATTGAGTATGCAATTGAGTTTAAGATAATAATTAGTTAAGTTTTCAACTCAATTCACCTAATATTGAAGATTCTGAATAAAATGTTTAAAAAAACGTATTTTTTTCTTATAAATACGTTTTAAACTTTTTAGGAGAACGAAATAGCTTTTCACCTGTAACGTCTTGAAATAATCTTTTCAGGAACTTTGTTATTGTATTTAAAAATATTAAAATTCAATTTCCCGAACAAATTAGTTTTGTTTATTAATTGTCTTTCCCCATAATAAATTGTATTTTTCTGATACTATTTCGATAAATCACAAAAAGTCTCAAATTTCCAATTATTTTTCAACTACTTATTATTTCTTAAACAATTACTGTTTGTTTAATTAATTTTTTCTCACATGTAAAAAGTCATCATTTTTTGGGATAAATCATACAATTTTTTTTTTGTTTTAACAATTTTCACCGAGTATTTTCTCAGGTTGATAACACAATTAATGAATAATAAAAGTATTTTTTTCAGTTTTTTAAACAATTTTTCATCCTGTAAATCGTGAAATATGTTAATTTAAGTTTTAAATATTATTCTTGAAATTAATCAACATTATTTAAATAAAACTGATATTTTGTATTTTGTGAAGCATTTCTGGGTACAATACAAGACGGTTGGGGACGTCAACATTAAAAGATATTAGGAGTCTTTAATTTACTTTATTTTTTCGAAAGATGAACTTTTTTATTTAAAACCCCATTATAATTTCAAAAGCTCGGGGGCACTAGTTAATTTTAACCAATTTGAAAAAAATGTCAAATTTATTATTTCCTAAAACAAACAAAGGGTGTAGCTGGGTGAGCATGGTTAATCTGCCTTGGAATGAGTTTTTATGGTTAAAACATATATTATACAGGGTGTCACAGAAGTTCTAAAAAAATTGAGAGCTAATTCTGGCAATTAGAAATCGTTAAAAAACATTTTTGAATTTTTAAAAACAAATTTTGCAATAAAAACTGTATTGTACCGCCGTAACAATATGTATTAGAAACACATGTAATTTTTACAGCATTACCCCAATGGTGTTTCATACTGAAAAAAAGAAAATTGTCTTGTTGGACCCTAAAATTAATGAAATAAAATAAATAATAAAATGAATCTAAATTGTATTTAGTGCGAAAAAACATGATCGCATAGATTTTACTGTGCATCTTGTATTTTTGTCCTTTTTTGTTTGCTATTATATACGCCATACACGTATATACTACATACACCTATTGTAAACGATAAATGCCATATGTATTATGCTGACCGCCTGCAAATATAAAATATTTCTACTGCAATGCTGAAAATCGATTGCGGAATCAAACTAAAAAACACTACATTTTTCGAAATCGTTTGATGCATAGTATAAAAGAGGATATTAGGAAAAATATAGATAGAATCTTGGAAATAACATAGGAACAATAATTTTCTCATGAACTGCTAAGATGCACCAAAGTATAATTTTTAAGTTTGCCCAAAGTACACCACATGGAGGTTGTTAGTCAGGTTTGTATCATTAAAGATCATATACACCATAAAGAACTATATACATAAGCGTGAACACATTGTATCAATCATGTCAGTTCATATTGTTGAACTTATTAATATAATTAGAAACTTTTACATATTTCCACTTTCATCTATAGTTTTGCGAGTATTATTTATGTATCCTCTGTACCTCTGAATTGCTGAGTGTATTTTGAAGAAGCCACAACCCGTATAAAAAATTATACACTTACTTTTTTATTTATTATTATCAATTTGCGCGAATCGTGAATTTATCAGACTAAAGCGATTGGTATTCGTTCTCCGTCGCAAATTTTCGTGGCTTTGACACTCTTTCATCTTAAAGAGCGTAAATAAATAATACTCGAAAAGCTATATATGTGAAAGTGGAAATATGTAGGAGTCTCTAATTTTATTAATATGTTCAACAATTTCGAGTCAAATTTTGAATTCAACCAACTAGGTAGTAAACAAAAATACCCTGAAGGCCAATATGAAGAAAATAGTTTCTCTCACTAAATATCATTGAGAAACATTATACGTAACCTGACATGATTGATACAATGTGTTCACGGTTATGAGGCGTGGCCATAGATGTGATTTACTAAAGTTCTTCTGGATGCTGATGTTATTTTTATAAATGGGATCTGCTTCCAGTAGGAACCTGGAGTGGTATATACTTTATCGGGTTAAAGTAGATAAAAAATGTTTTTGTTTATGGTAGCACATATTTAGAATAAGATGTATATCTTTTGTATAGTGCATACAGTTTTTTAAATGTCTTTAAATGTGCAAACCTGACTGAAAACCTCCATGTGGTGAACCTTGGGCAAACTTGAAAATTATAGTTTGGTGCATGTTACCAGTTTATGGGAAAAATATTCTTCCCATATATTAACTATGTCTATTTCCAAGATTCTATCTATCCTTTTCCTGTAAATGTAGTGTTTTTTAGATTGATTCCGTAATGGATTTTTAGCATTGCAGTAGAAATATTTCATATTTTCAGGCGGTCAGCATAATACATATTGCTAATAGGTGTATGTAGTATATATGTGTATGGCGCATGTAATAGCAAACCAAAAAGGACAAAAATATAATACGCAAAGTAAAATATATGCAAAAGCGTTTATTTGCACATACAATTTCGAGTAATACTCATTTAAGAAATTAATGTGTTACAATTAAGAAGACCCCTAGTTTAAATAGAATAGCATTAGGGGCCATCAATACAATTTTCTTCTTTTTCATTATGAAGCAACATTGGAATTATGCTGGCAAAAATATATGTTGTTACTAAGAGTGTGAACCTCTTTAGAAGAAAAAAATCTGCCCGCATCGCATTATCGATCTTTTTTGACATCACAATTTTTGTTAATTAATCTTTTTTCGCATCCTACATAGTTTGACCACAAACTGGAATTTTTTATTTTTCATTATTTCTTGTGCACTGAGAAATAGTGAGCGCGCTGATTGCTGGCTTTAATCGTACTGATTACTAAGGAAATTTTTTTGTCGGTAGGCGTGGTTTCTGCACTATCAATACAGGAAAAACAACGGTCTCCACCATAATTATTAAGTTACCCCCATGACTTCCCATGTAGAAGTTCTGATCAGGCTTTAGTATGGCCCTGGATAGATTTCCCTATTTCTAATCGGGCGCTCTTCGGGAAAAATTTAGAGTGCCTGGCAGGTTCTAGCTAGAACTGCTGAGCAGGCCATAACGAGAGTGCCCTTTAATCGCCCGACGAATAGTAGGGACACGTCTAGGCCCATTCTATTAACTGTTGAATATTTAATTAAGTTGAATATTTAATTTATATGACAAGAAAGGTATCTAAAAAATAAAAAATAATTTCTTGCAAGTATTTGGACTTAAAGTATCAATGGTCCTATTTAAAGTGAATGCATACATTACATTTTCAAACATAATATTACAAAAAAGTCATATTCATAAGCTACGGCTCAAAAAATTTAAACTCTCTTTTTCTATTTTAAATTTTTATTATTATACGACGTTATGCATATGTAAAATATACGAACTTTTAACAAAAATATCAATAAAATAATTTTTAAATAAAGAATTTTAATCGATTGAAATTTTTCTTCTTGTAATATTTCGTTTTTTCCCGTTGTTTTTTTTTCTTAACAAAAAAGTATAGAGATAGATTTGCTATACCTGTACGAGGTACGAAATTCTTCACAAGCATCTGACAGGGCACCTATCAGTTTTTTCTGGACTAGATATTCTGATAGAGGCCACAGCCAGTTTTTTCTAGACTAGATATTCTGATAGGGGCCCCAACCACTTTTTTCTAGACTAGGTATTTTGATAGGGGCCCTAACTAATTTTTTCTAGGCTAGAGATTATGACTGGGACCCCATCGGATCCCAACTTCAAATAGGGAAAGATGGGGAAATTTCGGTTTGGGCTGCTTCATTGAATAACCGTCGCACAGAGGCAAAAAACGTTTCTCTTTTTTCATAAACCTAATATCTCAAGATTGGCTGAACGGCATTAAAAGAAATTTAAACTGAATACAGCTCACATCATACCTACCTAATAAGGAAAAAATACTCACAAGATCCAAATATATCTTCCAAGGTCGGAAAATCCATGGGAAATCGGATACTTTACATATTTTATGAATAAACTGACTTAAACTTTTAGAAACAATGACAAATTTTGTTATATCAAAAGTTAAATTTGATTTAATTAAATTCACGTTTTTTCTTGTTTTATAGAATTTTCCAGAAAAATGAAAAATAGGAGGTACCAATTTTCCTTTGGATTTTAGTTTGATCGATGTAAATAAGGAAATTTAAGTGTTAATATAAAAAAATGTATTATTATTTCTAAAAGTTTGAGTCAGTTTATTTATAAAATATGAAATGTACCCGATATCCAATGGATTTTCCGGTCTTGGAAAATATATTTGGATATTCAGTCTAAATTTTATTCAATTCCATTTAGTAAATCTGGAGATATTAGGTTTATGAACAAAGAAAAACGTTTTTTACCACTTTGCGTTGTGAGTTTGACAGTGTTTAAATAACTCTGTTTCAAATTTAAAAGTAAAAATTACTGTTATCGAGAGCAATGCTTACGTCGGGCCACCGCACAATGGGAGGAAATGCACTTTTTTCGTTCAAAAATGTCCAGAGCCTTCAATTTTCGTCCGATTAATAATTATTTGAAAAAACTTAAAGTTTATTAAATTCTAAAGAGCTTGACGCTCTGAACTTTTGTCTTTTCTTCTTTCTTATTAATAATTTTTTCACTCAAAGTATGGAAAAACGGAAATTTTTTGCATAACAATTTTTTACGCTTTAGTGACTGATTAGGTAAATTTTATATTGTCTTGAATAAATGTTGAGGGACTCAAAGAATACAAATAATTCGCTCATTAGTTCATTTATTTGTTATAAACATATTTTATGAACAAATTAGCAAATAGTCTTATTATCGGTAAAAAAAATTCTGTTTTCTAAAAGTGATTCATATTAATGTAGAAATGATATATAATTACGAAAATAATTAAAAAATTTATAACGACTATTGTTATAAACAATTCTTATGGTAAAATATTATCATTTCAGATTTTCTCAAATTATAATTTCCTCCAATCGCCAGAACGACTTCAGGTATTTCTTAAAATAATAAATATTTAATAATATTTGATAAAGTATAACAATATAAATTTTTATAAACAAATTATATAAAAAAATTCAAAATTTTAGGTTTATAAAGATTCAAATTGTTATATTTTATCAGATATTATTAAATATTTATTATTTTAAGAAATACCTGAAGTCGTTCTGGCGATTGGAGGAAATTATAATTAGAAAAAATCTGAAATTTTAATATTTTGCCTTAAGAATTATTTATAACAATGGTCATTATAAACTTATAAATTATTTTGTTAATTATATATCATTCCTACATTGATATGAAGCACTTTTAGAAAACAGAAAATTTTTACCGATAATAAGACTGTTTGCTAAGTTGTTCATAAAATTTGTTTATAACAAATAAATGGACCAATCAGAAAATTATTTGCATTCTATGAGTCTCTAAACATTTATTTAAGACAATATAAAGTTTACCTAATCAGTTATTAAAGCGTAAAAAATTGTTATGTAAAAAATGTCAGTTTTTCCATACTTTGAGTGAAATAATTATTAATAATAATAATAATGATAATTTTTAATTGGACCAAAATTGAAGGCTCTAGACATTTTTGTACGAAAAAAGAGCATTTCCTCCCACTGTGCACCGTCCCGTGCAGAAATTTCCCCATCTTTCCCTATTTGAAGTTGGGGTCCAATGAGGTCCCTATTATAATACCTAGTCTAGAAAAACTGGTTTGGCCCCTATCAGAATATCTAGTGCAGAAAAAACTTGTTGGGGCCCCTATTGGAATATCTAGTCTAGAAAAAAACTGGTGGGTGCCCTGTCAGGTTCTAGTAAGGAATTTCGTGCCTCGTATAGGTATGTCATCAATATATATTATTTTTTAAATACCTTTTTTGTCATATAAATTAAATATTCAACTTAATGCTCAGAAAATCTAGATGGAACCTGGCCAAAACAGCGTTACAGAACTAGTCAGGCCCTTTCCATTTTTCCCGACGAGCGCCCGATTAGAAATAGGGGAAACTATCCGGGGCCCTACTAAAATCCGATCGAAATTTCTACATAGTATCAGATCGTGCGACTGACCGTGACAGATGCAGCTAGTCAGAATGCTCAAAGCGGCGATACCAGCTGATCAGCTGTTCTCATACTGTAACTGGTGATGTGACTGATATTTAAACAAATTAGGTTTTTATTACTGTCGTCAACATAAATCCGATAATGTATTATAATTTTCTAGCATGATAATATAATGTTACTATAAGATAATTTATTATTATATCCAATCTCGTTTTTTAAATAACATGTGTTTTTGTAATTTTGACGTTATTGGATCAAAATTTGAATAATATTTATAATTTAGCATTTTTATAATTAAAATAATTATAAAATGAAAATTATAAATCGACAGTATCGACAGTAAAGAGACAGCTGATTCTAAAATTATTTTTTTTACCGTAACCAGTACGGTCAAATTTTCTCCATGTGCAAACAAAATTTGAATTTTCGATTTCCCAAAAAAAGCCAAAAAGTTGTTATGATAATCTTGAAGGGCTTTAAAAAGCAATTTTTTTCTTTTCTTGGTTTTTTTTTCATATCGTGCCTTCTTTGGCTGAAAATTTGGATTTTCGATTCATTAAAAAAAAAAAAAAATTGAAAATTCTATAACATTTGATCATTTTTTTTTCGTCGAAAAAAGTCATTAGGATAAAGAGTTTGCCTTTTTCAATACTATAAATATCCGTACATAGAATTTTCGAATGTAGAAAAAAAAGGTCTACGAATTTTTCAAAATGCGCTCACTTTTTTTATTTTCATTCAAAATGGCTGATTAACGAACACGTCCTTTCTTTAAGTACCTAAAAAAAAAGTATGCCAAAGATTGATTTGATTCGTCCGTTTTTTCGAGAATTATCGTGTTTACGAACGGACAGACAGACAGACGTAATCATAAAAACTTGATTTTCGGATTCAGGGGATCTCGAAACGTGAATATCCGAAAGTACAACAAATTTTTTATTTAAAAATTTGTTTTTCAAAATTCAAAATATTTTCTAGCGCTTTCCAATTTCCAGAATCGACTCCTGATTTTTTAAAACTGCTGTGGCACCCTGTACAATATATATTTAAACCACAAAAATTCATTTAGCCATTTACGAGAAAATCGCAAATTTTAATTTTTCGTTTATTTTTGATTAAAAAAAATGTATCGCTTTAATTCGGAAAGGGTACTTAATTTAAATGGTAAAAGAGGACCAATTAACACATAATTAATATCCCAATTCCTAAATTCTTCTAGGTATAAAACCAACAATCTACCTAGAAGATTAATAATATTATTGCAAAAAATGTTGTTTCTAAATACATTTTAAACACTTTTTAGTTGAGTTTTCATATAAAAAAGATATATTTTGAACCTAAGAAATTAATTTTTAACTAAAATGATGAACCTTGAACCAAAAATATGAATTTTTTACCAAATAGTTGAATTTTCAACACAAAAATAAAGGATCAACCAACAAAAAACGAATTGTTTAATAAAATATTTAAAAAAACAGATTTTTTAACCAAAAATAGAATTATTACATTTTCAGTTTAAAAAATTCAAATTTCAAAAAAAAACATTAATTCTCAACAAAATAACTCAATTTTAAACCCAAAAGATAGTTTACAAACCAAAACTAGAATAGTTCAATTTGCAGTTAGAAAAGTAAATTTTAAACAAAAAATATCAATTTTCAGCACAATTAATTAATTTTTATCTAAAAATATAAATTTTCAAGCAAGAATGGAATAGCTACAGCTTCAGTTAAAAAAGAACTTAATTTTAAACTAACAAGAAAGAGTTTTCAGTAAAATAAATTAATTTTTAATCACGTTGATGACTTTTAAACCGAAAATATGAATTGTTTACCAAATAGTGGAATTTTCAACCAAAAAAGGAACTAATTTTCAACAAAATAGTTACATTTTCAGCGACAGAAATTACTTTTTAACCAAAAGGATGATGTTTCATATAATGAGATTAATATTTGTACTAAAAAAGACAGAATTATATCGAATAGTTAAATTTTCGCCAAAAACAGATAAATGTTCAAGTAAACGTAGAATAATTAAAATTTTAGTAAAAAACCTTAATTTTTAATAAAGACAAAGTGAATTGTCAATGAAATAGTATAATTTTTAAACAAGAAGATTAAATTTCTATCAAAAAAGATAAATTTTCGACAAAAAATGGAACAGTTACATTTTCAGTTGAAAAAATAAATTCTAAACTAGAAAAAACTATTTTTCATCCAATAAGCTCAATTTTCTAGTAAAATAGGTAAAGTTTTAACAAAGCACATGATTTTTCAACCAATTATTTGAATTGTAAGAAAATTTGAAAAAAAAAAATAATTAATCGCCAAGAAGATTAAATATTTTCCAACGAAATTCGAATTTTCGATCAAATATAGGTATTTAACCAACTATTTAATTTTTGACTTAAATAAATCAGTTTTAAACCTTACATTTGCAAGTGACATTTTCCATTAAAACAATTAATTTTCAACTACAAAACATAATTTTTAACAAAATGATTACATTTTTACCAAAAAAAAGTTTCATCAAATAAAATGATGATTCATCAACTAAATTAATGTGTTTTTACAAATATATATATATATATATATATATATATATATATATATATATATATTGACGAACATTTATACAATTTAATACACGTTT
>JAAAKG020148762.1:0-10188 GCA_010014905.2 Druon quercuslanigerum | reverse complement strand
TATTTATGATATTATTGAATATTCTATTATTTGTATCGATGAGTAAATATCTTGGCGCAACTAACTATACCCTGTTCGCCGAGAGAATAACCTACAGGCAGACCAAACTACGTCCAATGTACGCGACTATGGAAGCCTTTCTTAGAAACTTACCCGCCCGTTCCAATATTGGACACCTTCGTCCAGACAACTCCTTCTTTGACAGTATCTCCACCCAAATACGTAAAGATGCACGTCTGTAGGTTATTGTCTCGGTGAACAGATTATATACTTTAACTAGGGATGGGCGATATTAAAAAGTATCAATACTTTCAAAATTTCGATCTCGACCCAAGTACCGATCTGAATGCAACAGTATCGATTCTGATCAATCTCTCTAGCAATCACCCCAAGTGAAGATCCTCACAAAGTCGTCATGTAAGGTTCCCCGCTTGGGTCCATTAGTATCCAAGGTCTTTTGTTTCAGGCATCATTCACTGTACTAAGACTCTTTTTATTAATTATTTGCCGACATACCTTTCTGTCCTGGCATACTTCTCTAGCTTCTTTAACGTCCATTCATTTTTTCATGCAGGCTCTCGTGTTTCTATGGCTTCTTATGTCCCATCTAACTAGGGTCTCATTCACACATTCTAACCATTCTTTGCGCGGTCTGCCTTTGGGCACGCTGCCATTTACTTTATCTTGATATACTTGTTTCGTTAGTCGTCCATCCTTCATTCTCTCAACGTGCCCGAACCATCTTAACCGATTTCTTTCCCATACGTCAACTAGTGTAAATTGATAGTAAATAATGACCCTTCTATTTTTATGAGATGCAAAGCAGTTACAGAAACTGAAATAAGAAAGGTATGGCTTGAGTCAATTTTAATTAGCAGAATTAATTTGTTTAACATATTTTGAAGAAATTGAAAAAAAAAGATTCGTGAAAATCGGTTAATATTTGCAATGAATGGAAACATTAAGCTATATACAAAAGTGTACCTGTAGCCGAAAACTTGACATCTACTTCCTCAATCTGTATACTGAGTATTCAATTAAAAAGTTGTGATTAAGACATCTTATTAACTTCAAATAATAAGCCTGACTAAATTTATTATCAGTTTTCTAGTTAATCTTGTGAGAAGATGAAGATGATCATATTTAATTCTACCAAAAAATTAGGTTAAAGATGTGAGTGGTAAATACCTTATACATATATAAACGAGCAAAATTATTACAATTATACGAGCTGCGATGGAGAGTGCTCGAGAATCCACACACGGTCACACTGAGCGTCACTGCAATTTTGATCTATTGTTCTTTTTAATTTTTTTATTAAACAAAATATAAACATTTCATCCAAAATCTCACTTCGTCCAAGCTAAGAGACGAATATTTACATGACGTATGCAAGAAATCAGACGAAAATATTGAAAATTGCGGACGGAATCTTACACAAATGTCCATAACTCTAATAAATCCCCTTAAGGGAGTACCTTGGGTAATAGAATTACAAATGAGAATCGTTTGATATTTGGATGACAGTTGTCTTAAAATGCGCTGAAGTTCTGGTTAAAATTTTGGAACCTTTCAGAGCTTCATAGTCGAGAAATCAATGATTGAAATTAACATGTGGTCTTATGGGAAGCCGTAATTTTTGTAGTATATAAAAAGATTGGCAAATGAAAAAATTCTGAAATGATTTTGAAATATATAGAATTTTATCCGAAATCCATAGCTGCTTCGAAAAGTATCTTTCAGAGCCTATAAGAATAGAAAAATAATTATTAATAACAAATTTGTAAATTTGTATCGATCCATTTTTTTCGTATCTTGTGTCTTTTTTCCAAAAATTGTATATAAAACATATGTAATTTTATTTTTTACGATCAAAGCGAAAAATATGCATCTCATGAACAAATAATTAACAACAAATTTGCACATATTTTTTTGTTCAACAATTTTTATTTCTTTGTTTTTTTTGTGTCTTGTGCTATTCTTCCAAAAATTGTATTAAATTAATTATCATTTTTCAATTTTATTTTTATTTTAAAACGAAAACGACTTGTTCCATATAAAACTAATTTTTTTTCTTATCTTCCATAGTTTTACCATGAAATGAAAGTTTTCACGAATAAAATCGAAAATATGCGGCTTATCAAAAAAATTGTTTTGAGAAGATTTATTCATCTTTTCAAATAAACAATTTTTCTTTGGAACATTTTTTTTCATATCTCGTATAGTTTTGATGGAAAATGGAATTTTTTATTTCTTAAAAAGAATTTTTGATGGATAAAACCAGATCTATTGGTCAAGAATGACTGGGTAACGAATACGTCCTTTCTTTTTAGGCTTTAACAAAATTTACTACAAGTCAATCCAATGGGCTAATTTCTTCGAAAGTTATCGAGTATACAGACAACCACGACGACAACGACCATGACGACAGACACCGAAGTAAAATCCACATTTTCTCGATTATTGAGTCTGAAAACGTCGAGATTTAATGAAATAGGCGACATAAAATTGTCGCATAAAACAAATATCTCCTAATTGAGTTAAAACGTTGAGTATTCTAGATAAAATTCATTTGTTTGAAAAATAAATATTGTGTACTAAAAAGAACACAGAATGTCCATAATTAAAAAGTCTAACACAAAAAATATATTTTTATGTTTATTTTATTAAAAATTATTGTTATTGATAACTAAATGTCATAAGATTAGAGTTACGACTTGCATTATTTAAAGGGTGGCACGACACAATGGCTGAATCCCTAATTATTTGATAATAAGATTATTCTCGTAACAAATTTACTCAAAAAGATTTTCTGTAATCTCAGGAAAATATTGTAAAGGTTCAAAGTCATTTTAGCCTCCTACAAAAAAGTTAGAAGTTTAAAAAAAAAATTATAAAGAATATTTTTCCTGTTGAAAAGTAGTAGGGGTATGAACAAAATTATTTCCGTGAGTAGACACAAGGGTGCCTTTCCACCATTTGTTTTCAAACATTTGAAAAAGTAAATTCTTCATTGAAAATAAGTGTTAACAATTTTTTTTATTTAATTATATAATTTCAAAAAATTTTAACAGAGAATTAAATAAATAAATATTTTTGATTATGAAAACAAAATAAATGTTTAACAAAATGTCTACAGTTAGTACCAGCGGAAATGATCTACACGTTTATTATTTAAAATGTTCATAACGGGCCTTGATATTTAAAATATAATAATATGAATTTTTCCTTATAATGCTGCGTAACTCAATAAAATTATAATTCTAATAATTACAAGTTAAATGAAAATTGTAACTTTTAAGCAAAATATTTTGGGAAAAAACGTCAAATTTCGATGTTTTGTAAAATAGAAATAGCTTTAGAAATACTAAATATTTCTTTAAGTTCTGGGGCTCATTTTAAGAGTAAGTCTGCATAACAGTTTTGTAAGCTACGAGGATATTTTTTAGAATTTGTTCCTAGATTAGGCCCTAGGTTCAAATTTGGCACAGAGAAGTCGCAAATACTATTAAGACTTTCCTTTAAAATGAGCTAAAAATATTAAAAATTTTCTTATTGTTTATAGAGCTAATCCATTTTTTCGAAAACATCGAAACTTATTTTTTTGCAATATCTTTTTATAATATTGACATTTGTTTTTCAACTAACGCTTATCAGACGTATGGTTATTTAAAATTTTCAGTATTTGATTTCAGTATTGTGATTTCTGATAATAAAACGCAAAACAACATTTTAAAAGGCTTGAAAAATTTTTACAAATTCGTTATTGGCTTTGTCCGATTAAAAGTCAACTAATGACCTTTTATTAGAAAAATTAGGAATAGCCACAAAAAGAGCCAATTTTGACTTTTTTCGCAAAAGTTTCTATCTCATGAAGTATCTATCCAGTAGGACACTTTGTTCAAATTTTATTTATGTAAAACATGTTTAATTTTTCATGTATGTATTTTTGTCGAGTGTTTTTCGGTGTGCGTATAACATATTTCTGAGAAATAATGTCCCATTTATAAAAAATGCAGACCAGTTTTTTAAGATTAAGAATAACCTAGTAGCTTTTGTTCCATTTTTCTTTTTTTATGACACTCATGGTAGATTACACAATAATCTACAAATTCACTAATTTCACACCGACTTTGCATACTTATCTAGCTTGCATGCGAGATGAAAAATATTTGTAAAAATGAACTGTCTGCCGTTACGAAATATTTTCACGGAAAATTCTGTGATACTAGTCTGTGTCTTGTAAAACTTGACTTAAGGCAATAAAGCAGTAAAGAAATGGTATATAAAAGTTTATTTAAAGAGTATATCTAGATCCTATCATATAAAATCTAAATTTGCTCTGAAATTTTTCATAAGATTCTTGGAATAAATATATCAAAACTATCGGTTAGGCCTTTAGAGGAAACGCGCGTGCACGAATTTTGCAATAGTCATTCAGTACCTCACATTGCAGATTGAATACTAAACAGATATAAGCCGTATGAAACAATGATGTTTAAATGTTGACTTCCTTGTTAGCAACTAAAAATTGTAAAAGCTAACAGCTCAATCTAAACAATTAAGAAATTTCATATTCTTCAAAAACATACGCAATTAATTCCATGTCAACGAAGTGTATTATTATTTGGAAAATATGATGTGCAACAAGTTAAAAATAAAAAGACAGTATTTAAATTTCAAACTGAAAACACCGTTTTTATTACTAATTTATTATAAGAAATGTTCACAGTTTAATGAAAAAAAATTCATGCACACATCCATTTTGAATGCTTATTAATGATAATTTTGCTTTCAGTAATGTTCAGACTTATTTTAAATGATTGTTAAATATTTAAAGAATTTAATCTCTTCATTGCATACATTAAACAATAAAAAAATATTTATGCAGAATTGCATTGTCTTGAAACCGGTGTTGGGAGCGTTGGGTTGTGTGAAAAATCTGAAAGTTGCGTTCTAAAATCAATAGCAGAGATACACTATTTTTGACTATTTTCGAATGAGCGAAATATTGCATAATTATGTTGAAATTACAAGCGTCTAAGCCGTGCAAAATAAAAATTGTCTACACAAATATTTTCTGGAATAGTAGAAAAAGTGCGTACCCTGTCAGACGCAGTCACGCAGCCCCGACACTCAGAATAGTTTACAGTCGCAGCGCCTCTGAAAGTTACTAGCGGTATGTTAAAGAATCACGAAATCATCCTTTCATATTTCTCGGTCGATATTATAGAATTCGTTGATAGTTGTCATAGATACAGTGAAAGATATTATAAACGTAGATGGGGTACGGGGTGTCAAAGTTCGGGAACTATATATATAGGACATCACATATTCTGCCCTATCGAGGTGCTGCCCTCACCGTACTACGAAGCACTACGAAGTCGAATTCCGGTTTTCTGATTCTTCGTAAAATATGACGGTAAAACAGTAGAAAGATATTTTGAGATTAGAAAATTTTGACGTGTATTACTCAATTTTTCAGATCTGAAGCTTGAGCCAGGTTTTCTGTACATAGTCTTTTTTAAAAATTATAAAAAAAGTTTTCTCGAAAAATCGAATTTTTAATTTAAAAACAACTAGAAAGAAATTTCGAGGTAAAAAAGTGCTGAAAAAAGTTTTCTTTGATAAATATATATTTTTTAATTAACATAATCAAATATTTATACCAAAAAAATTTTTTAATTAAAAACTTTAATAAACATTATTGTTTAAACTTAAAATAACAATAAACAAAACAAAATATATTTCTGGATAACATATTTTGGTTGAAAATGTACATAGCCTTTTTTTAAATTACATAAATTCTCTCGAAAAATTGAATTGTTAATTTAAAAAAAAAATAAAAATAAACGTTGATATAAATTAGGGCTGATTTCAATGCTGCAAAGTTTTTTGGAAAATGTTATTAGGATCGAAGAAAATTTAGGAAGAGATTTTTTTCCGTTTGAGACACGCGAATTTTTGTACATTAATTTGTCCATACAATTTTTGTATGATTATTTAAATTTTAAATTTAATCAATAATTTGTTAATACTTAAAATATTTTTAACAATTTATTTGATTAAAATATTTTATCAACGTATTTGTAATAAATAAATAATATTGATTAAGAATCAATTTTATTTGGGGAATTTAATTATTTGGGTATTCTCAAAATCGGTCATATTATAAACTGTTCGGGAATTTTATTAGTTTTGGAATTTTATTATTCAAGACAAAGAGTTTTACGAACTCGGGAATTTTATTTTTCGGAATATTTCCGCCTATAGAAGCACAAAAAGTTTGCTGCAATTATAATTTCAACATCAGCACTTTGTCCATTTTTCCCTACAGTATTAATAACAAAAAAATTTGTATGAACATTATTGCAATTACAAGTTATAAAGATAAAATCAATAAAAAATGTAGCTGTACATCTAATTTTTATTCTTGGGTCTTGGTGATTTTTTCCTAATGCATTTTAGTCACTGGTAAACGGGCGTGATTTTCGCTCAGAACAAAAGTTAATAATATCCAAAAAATTGGGTAGACTTTTTTTAACTCTAGGTGTATAAAACAAAGTAAACTTCCGAAAATTTAAAAACTAATTTCAAAACTATTTACGCTCTTTTAGGATACCATTAAAATTTATATTGTGAGTTTTAAAATTTTTAAGCTTTCAGTTTAGCAACTTGAACTTTAACGTTAAAATTTGCCTCATTTTCAAAATACAATCTTTTTGTTTGAATTTTCACAATTTTCGTTATGAGTTATATGGTTAGGTCAAAAATAACGTATTCTGGGATTCGAAATTGCTACCACGCGGAAAAGTAAATAGTTTAAATTTACACTTTATTACTTAGTACTTTTTTTTGAAAGTCGATTCTCTGTTTTCAGTTTTATCTTCGAAATATACCTTGAATTCAACGCATTTAAAATGAAATTTTTTCAGCTGCATTTAGTTTGAAGTATACAAAGGTTTTTTTATTTAAATGTAAATTATTTAAATTTTTTTTTCATTTTTCACGATTGTAATTTATAACTTCTAAAATTCAATAATTGTAGGTTAAACATGAAAAAGTTGACTAATTTTAAATTTATAGAGGTTCTATTATATATAGTATATTGAAACATTAAGAACTCTGACCTTTTTTAAGCTTTTTAAAACTCTTTTAAAAACTTTTTTAACAGTTTTGCTTTTGTTTTCTTAATAAAAGAATAAGTGCTATTTAGGCTCTAGAGCAGCAATATCAAAATTATTTAGAGGCTTAATCGTTGAGATACTTTTACAGTGCCTTACCATATTATTAGATCCAAGCTGAAAAACTACAATTTTCACATTATTTTTGTCATTTATTGTAAGGACTTTGAGCATTCTAGTGTTTTTAAACTCCTAGTTCGACAGATTTTTCGGATTCACTAGACGATTTAGCACGTGTTTAGGTCGCAAAAAGTCACTGTTCTCGACTGACCAGGAAACAAAAGTCAGTAAGCACGTACCTAAGTCAAGTAAGAGCTAATTCGGATACTTAATCACATTTGGAAACATTGCCGAAAGATAAAGAGAAAAGTTGAAAACTGTTTTGAGCCGTATTCCTCGTACTTACAATAAATGACAAAAATAATGTGAAAATTGTAAGTTTTTAGCTTAGATCTAATAATATGGCAAGGCACTGTAATTTGTAGTCTTCAGTATAATAAATAATTCGAAATTTTAAGCTATTTAAATATGTAAAAAAAAATGAAAAAAATGAAAGTTGTTCTAAATATTGAGCTAGACTCGCGACTGGGGCAAACATAGGAAAATGAAAGTAAATTAAAAATTGAACTGCAGTTTGAGTATTAAAAATTTAACAGTGATTGATTTTACAAGACGATTCTCGATCTGTTCAAAATGATATAATTGACATATTTTAACGTTCAAATTTAAACTAATTTAATTTGGAAGCCTTATTAGTGACACAAATGCAAACGTCCGATTGAGTCTTCATGAACACTGTTCAATTTAGACATCACTTTAAATTAATATAATCTTAAATGAACGCGTTTAATCACTTTTAAAATCTTATTGCAGTATTATTTCAGTACAAAATATTCAATTTTTCACCTATTCAATTTGTAAATTTAAAAAAAAAACACAACAATTTTTAATAGTAAACAATTCGAAAATGAATTTGCACGATTTCAGAGTGATAAATTTAATCATTGAATGTTACAATTAGAATTTTTTATTTTTTTATTTGCATTTTAAAGGTTAAAGTATTGCATTTTGATTTTTAAAGAACAGTTGAGCAATCATTAATTTAGAATTTATTTTGTATTTCAAAAAAGTACGTAACTCGAAGAGAACGTTTAAAAAAGAAATTTTACAGCATTTCAAACGATTTACAAAATTGTAAAATATCTGGAAGCTTTTGAGACTATTTTGTGTGCAGGATTTTATAAAAATGTTAGGATAAATGGGAATCAGTTTAAAAGGTATTTAAAAGTTCTAAAAAATTTCAAAAATAATTTGAAAAGGTTCGAAATAATTTAAAAGAAAATTGACACTTTTGATAATTTCGAAATTAAATTAGGACATTTTATTTTGAAAACTGACATAATTTTAAAGAGGAGGTATAAAAATATAGGACCATTGAAAAAGTTCCGAAAGAAATGACTGGTTTGAGTCATGTTTTGTTTTTTAACTACAAAATCTTACTGAATGAATAAATCAAAAAGTTGATATATTATTGGAAAGCTGACCTCAATATCTACAATTCTGTATCATTGATTTTCTGACATTCATAAAGAAAGCTTATTTTTTTAATTATACAAGTGGGTTAAATTTGGACAACAACAAAAATTGTCGGGTGGTTTGAGCCACCTTAAAAAATCTGGAAAAACAGTATAAAACTTGCAGAAATTAAATAAAAACGCACAATATCAATGAAAATGCGTTTTTTTGTTGTTCAAACGGCTGCAAAAAGGAAAAAAGATGCTTGATAAGTTATCCGATTCTGGATACAAATCGTAGTCACATATTGAAAATCACAACATTTTGTAATGAAATTACAAAAAAGTCACGTAACGTACATTCCAAAACGCAATTTTTATCATTTCCAATTGATAAATATTTACTCGCGTGCGAAACACGAAATAAAATTGAATGGCTCAAACCACCCAAGTGACGCTACTTTTTGAGTGTAACGAAAGAAAATTACATATGATGCAATACTAAAGTAAAACTATACAAACGTGAAAATTCATTGAATTTATAACATATTCACCATACTTACACTGAAAAAATCGTTTAAGTATGTTCACTGAACGGATTTTGTTAAAAATCAAGGAAAACCCTTTTTTTAAATTTTGGATCACGTAGTCTGGCTAAGATATAGCAAGTGCGTCTTTTCTTTAAGAAACCTTATAAAAAGTAAGGTGTTGTTGTAACAACAATTTAACACTATTAAAGAAAAGAAGTGACGGTCAACAGACCGAAAAATTACGTTGGCTCAAACCACCCACACAGATTAGACTACCCGATTCTCCCCCCCCCCCCACACACACACGCGCGCGCGCGCGCGCAAACACACAATAATTATTATTTTAAATTCAAAACATAATTCTTTTAAACTCTACATCTTAAAAAAAATATTTGATAAAAGTATTCTAGTATTTTATTTTCAATAAATAAATAATATTTATTGAACAACCATTTTTTCAGTTGTTTAAATTCAGGAGTTTTCTAGTTCGGATATTTTATAATTCAGCCGTTTTCTGTGCGGATTTTTCAAATTCGTTAATATCTTATTGTTGGGAGTTTTATTTTTCGTGAATTTTTCAATTCGAGAGTTTTGTATATTACGGCAATTTCATAACTTTCGGATTATTATTATTTGATTATTTTTCAACTCACGAATTTTGCGATGTCGAGAATGTTATTTTGCGGGATTTTGTAGTAACAATTTTCCGAAAACTAAAATTCCCGTTACTGTGAAAATTGCCGAAATTATAACATTGTAGAAATATAAAAGTGCTGAATTGTAAAATTGTTAATAATTTATAATATTATCGAATTTCAGAATTCCCAACAGAAAATTTCCGAATTATAAAATATCCAGACTAGAAAACTCCCTAACTTCAACAATTAAAAAAATATTTTGTTAAAATATATTTTTTAACTTGATTAATAAAATATTGATATCGAAGAAAATACTTTTAAA